>CAHIKZ030001898.1:0-155000 GCA_903632075.3 Acanthosepion pharaonis | reverse complement strand
GCTATACAACAATAAGTATTAAAATTTTATTTTTCTACCATTTACATAAGTGCAATTGTTTAACCAGTTAAAATAATAAAAAAAATCATTAAAATTAAAAAAATGCAAATTTTAATTAAAAATATCTTAAAAGACCCCATCTTAGCAAAAAAAAAAAAAACAAAATAAAAAAAAAAAAAAAAAAACAGATTTCCTAAACAATAAAATTTTATGAAGGATATTATGGGTTGGACACTGTAACTTTAAAAGTCTCGGAAAGTAAAAAATCAAAGATTGAATACAGTGACCAATTGCATATAGAGGCAAACAATTATTGCATGGATGCACGAATACACGAAATCCCACAATTAGTTCAAATATGTTTATGGTTTTTGAATGAATGCAATTTTTTTGAATTATTATATGTATGTATATCTGTCTATGTATGAGTTTCAGTGTTTAGTATGAAATTTTTTTCCCACTGATTGTAAAAAAAAACAATATATATATAAATAAATCCAAAATTTTGAAAATTAATCAGTTTGATGATATATTCATATATATATATATATATATATATATATATATATATATATTAACATCTTTAATATCACAAAAAAAATATATATAAAATGAAGAATTAATGGTAAAAATGTGTATTCTTCATTTGTGTTTTTCTGCCAAATTGCAAAATTTGGTGGGCATATATTCTTTAAAAAAATTTTGATTTATTAATTTTTATAACTTAACCAAGTTGGAATTTATAAAGTTGACGGGTTAATCATTGTTCCAAATAGCAATGGTCCCTTTATTCCAGTTTAAATAAGAAAATAATTAGGGCCTTCAAATACCTTAGGCCTTAAAATTGAAATATCTTCCAACCTGAAAATAGTCAACTTTTTTTTCATATTATTTACGCATAATTTTTAACCAATTTTTATAAAATTGATCAAACAAATCTAAAAACAATGTCCCTCAAACCACCTAAACATTAATAGATAAATTGTTAATGATAATAAATTTATATAAAATTGGCCCTATATGTTTTATTACTTTTTAGATCAAATTAAAAATTCTGAGAAGGTTATATCAGAATAATAACAGAAAATAAAAAAAATTATAAATAGAAATTGAATATGGTTCAGCCCATATAATGCATATATATATTTTAATTGATATATAAAGTATTCTTTCTATATATTAATATATAAACATTTTAACATTAAAATATAAATGATAAAATTTTTTTTTCATTGTTTGAAAAAATAAGCAAATAAATCCTAAAAATATTTTAAATATATCTTCCCATAATTGCATGTATTTATATTTAAAACTATATATATTCCATAAAAAAGAATCTAGTAACCCTTTTCCTGCAATTGTTTGTAAAAAAGACCATTGTCCAAATTATATAGGTTTTGTAAGATGAAAATGTTATAATTTGAATTAAAAATCTTTTTTAAAAAATAAAAACAAAAAAAGATATATAAATATCTGCTTTTTTCAATTTTTTTAATATTTCTATACAACCATTTTTAAAATATTTAGATATATTTGCCTCATTGTCAAACTTCCTTTATATTTCACTATTTAAATTTGGTGGATAAAAAAAAAAGTAAAAATTTTTTGAAATGGAGATAATTATCAAGAAAAGAACTAAAAAACAATATTCATAATTATATCGTGTGATTTATGCATGGTAAAAAAATTTATTATTTGAAATAAGAATCAAGATGAACTGCTTGAATCTTCGAATTGAGATATTTTCTAAATGATTATAGACATAAATAAACTGATTCAAAACATAAAACACCGTTTTTAACATGTTGTTTATTTCATGTCAGTTCCATCTTGGTTTTTAAATAACATAATCATGACATTTTAATAGAATAAGAATATATTTATTATTTATTATGTTTATCTTTATATATATCATTATGTATATATTTAATTTTGCGCAATGTATTTAATTTTTTTTTAAAAAAATTTTATTTTTTATTATATAGATTTACCAATCAAAATATTTTAATTTATTAAATATATATATATATATATTATATTTATATATATTTAATTTGTGTGTTATAGGGATGATAAGATTTTAAAAAAAAAAAATATGTTTATATAATATTTAAAATATAAAAAATAAAATGTATATTTATATATATATATATATATATTTATGAGTTTTATATTATAATAATTTTATAAATATGTGATGATTTAATGTGTTTAATTTATATATATTTTAATATATATGTATATTCTATTGAAAATTTAGTATATATATGTATATATAAATATAAATATATGGATAATGATACAAGGATACATTGTTTATTTTTTTAGATGGGGATATGTAATTGTATATAAAATGAAATTAATAATATATTTTTATATGTTTATGTATATATATATATATATTTTCAAGTAAAATGTATTTATTTATGAAAATTTAGTGGATATGTATTTATATATATATATATATATATATATATAATGTGTGTGTATATATATCTATATGTATATTTATAATATGTGTTTGTTTATTATAATTTATGTATATATATTTATTTAACAATATATATGATAAAGTAGAAGTATGTGTATATATATATATATATATTTAATTATAAATATATATATATATATATATATATATATATATATATATATATATATATATATGTATATATATACCTATGTATATATAATATATATATGTAATATAGGTATATATATATATATATATATATATATATATATATATATTATATATATATATATATATATATATATATATATATATATATATATATATCTATATATATATAATATAATATTTATATATATATATATATATATATATATATATATATATATATATATGTATATATATATATATATATATATATATGTGGATATATGTATATGTATGTATATGTATGGGTATATGTATGTGTGTATGTGTATATACAATATATATGTATTATATATACAAATATATATTATTGTGTATGTGTGTAAAATCTGTGTTTTTAAACATAAAAATATAATTCCTATATAGATTAGATAATTGTTATATTTATTTTTTTATATGTTTATATTTGAATGTAACCTGTTCTCCTCGTCTATTATTTTTTTTTTCAAAAATTTTTAATTAAATGCAAAAAAATTTTTAGTAAATTTAAAATGTTTTAGTTTTTGTTTAAAATTTTTATTTATAATTTTTTAACTTTTTCCCTTTTCTTATTCTGATCTTTAACATTAGATCGTCTATGGTGTGTGTATGTCACCACAAAATGTATCTTTAATGTATTAGACATCCGACAACATTCATATTTCCCCTTCCAAATGTATCTAAAAAAAAATAAAACTTCTCTGTTTAGGTTTTTATCAAGCAATTTCTCTCGTCTGTTACCCCTCTTTTTATATCTAACATTGGTAAAAATTACATATATATCTTTAATAAATAATTTTTTTATTTCCTGATTTTTTTTTTCTTTTTTTGAATTTGTTTTCTGATGAATTGTATTTGTTTATGATTCCAATGGAATAAATTAAAACCATGGAATATTAGTGTTTTTTTTTTTTTTTATATTAAATTGTTATAAATTATGGACATTGAATTATTCTACCTGGATTCTATCCTCTTGAAATTTTTTTTCAGAAAAATATATAAAAATTTATTTATTATGTATATTTTTTGAAATATAACGTATATGTATATTTTACCAAATGAATTTTATATATATTTTTTAGGTGTTTATATATGTATATAATATATAAAAAAACGAAATTAAAAAAACTAAATTTATAATAAAAATTTGTATTTTTTTTAAATATTTTGAACTTTTAATAATTTTGAAATTATTTTATATATAATATTTTCACAAATTCACATATAAAAAACACGAATCTTTATATATTAAGAATATTTTCTTTTCCTTTAAATTTCTTTTATTCTTCTCATTTTTTTTTAAACTTAATGAAAATCTGTGCAGGATGAAATTCATATTCATATTTTTTTTATTTATATATATATATATGTATATATATTATATATATATATATATATAAATATATAAATTTATATATTATGTTAAATTAATCTGTTTTTCATTTAAAAATTATGTTATTTTATATTAATTCTATAAATTAAAGTATTTACATCTTTATAATTAAATTTATTAAAATTACATTAATGTATTCAAAATCTATATGAATATTATTATTTCCCCTTTTTAATATATATATATATATATATATCTTTTTATATATATATATATATGTTCATATATATATATCAGGCATGGAAATTGATACATCCAGGTAAAAATGTATTAACAACAAAAAGATTATGTGAATCGAAAAATTAAGTTTTTTATAAATGTGTTAAATTTAATGTAAAAATTTTTTGAGGATTTTATTTCTTTGGTTCAAATTTGTCTGTTTTTATATTTTATAATTTAAGATAATCTGTTTGTTTTACAAATATGGTAATTATAAGAATTCTTTTATTTTTAAGCGATTTTTCAATTAATTTAAATGAACTAAATTGTTTATTAAATATAAAAGCTGTGTATTTTTATTTTTATTGATTTTGCAGGTTGGATCAATTATTTTAAAAAATATTCAACCTTATAAAGAATATATATATATATATATATATATATGTGTGTGTGTGTGTATGTGAACTAAAATATATATGTCATTAATATTAAATTAAATATTTATATATATATATATATATATATATATATATATTATATATATATACACTGCGTGCCAAATTATTATCGAGATAACTTTTTTAAATATTTCAAAAACCGTCCAATCAATTCACACAAAATTTTCACAAATGTTGGCAACACTGACCTGCGCAATCACTGAAATTTTTTACTGATCTGCGCAATGTAAACAAACTGGCGCCATATTTGTTATCAGCACGGTGATTTGAGCGTGCCAAATTATTAGAAAAGTGTAAGAATTTAGTGAAAAGATGGGCCGTAAAAAGCAGTTTAAGTGATGCTGAAAAGAAAACTATCACCTCAGAACTCTCAAAAAGGTAAATCTACCCTAGAAATTTCTAAAATGATAGGGAGGTGTCATCAAACAGTGAAAAAGTTCACCGCCGACCCTACACAAGTACGCAAAAAGGGCAGATAAAGGCAAGCCGAGGGTTATTTCACGTCGTCTCATGTCACGACTTAAACGAGAGGCCACGAAGAACCCTGGACTTACCAGTCAAGAGCTTTTCAGTCGCATTGGGGATCCTACTGTGTCTAAAAGTACTCGGTGTCGGTATCTGAGGGAAATAGCAACAACAGTCAAACCTGTATCGAAGCCTCCGTTGACGAGAAATCACATTCAAAATCGATTGAAATGGGCCGAGGACAATATGAAGATTGACTTCTCTAAAGTTTTGTTCACAGACGAAACTCGAGCAACACTTGATGGGCCAGATAGATGGTGCAAAGGCTGGGTAATGAACGGACAGAATCGCCATCAGCGTTTGAGACGCCAACAAGGCGGTGGAGGCATAATGATCTGGGGTGGTATTATTGGAAAAACATTAGTGGGCCCATGGAGAGTACCAGATGGCGTCAAAATGACTGCTGATGCATACATAGCGTTTATGAAGGAGCATCTTGAACCGTGGATGAAAAGGCAAAGAGTTGCCTTCAGAAGGGCCATTGTTTTTATGCAAGATAATGCTCCCTCACATGCTGCTCACAAGACTACTGAATATTTGAAACAGGCTTCGATGGACCTCGAAAAATGAAGTGGCCAGCAAATTCTCCGGATTTGAACCCAATCGAAAACCTTTGGAGCATCATGAAGTGAAGACTGTATGCCAACGGACGACAATTCAGGAGCAACACTGAGTTGTGGGAAGCAATTCTTGACATATCTCATGGCATTACAGGAGATGACATCCTATAATTAACAAATTCTATGGATTGTCAACTTCGAATAATTTCAAAACAGGGAAAGCACATGCCCTATTAATTTGTTTAAAACTTGTGCCTTTATTTGTATCTGTTATTATTTGTTTGATTATCTTATTTATTAGCTTCTTTTGATCATAAACATTCACGTGCAACATTAATAAACGTTTTGTTTGCTCAATTCTGGGAATTTTACTAAACCTTTCTAATAATTTGGCACGCTCAAATCACCGTGCTAATAACAAATATGGCGCCAGTTTGTTTACATTGCGCAGATCAGTACGAAAATTTCAGTGATTGCGCAGATCAGTGTTGCCAATATTGTGTGAAAATTTTGTGTGAATTGATTGGACGGTTTTTGAAATATTAGAAAGATATTTAAATGTCTTTTCTTCTAATCAGTATTAAATAATTTGAAAAATAATATATCTTGAAAAAAGAACAGGTTAAAATTATTTTCTGTCATGACTATTTGCTTTCTCAATTAACAATGTTGAGAAATGATAAAAATATTTCTACCTTTTCTTTGGAAAACTATATTCATATTTTTGAATTCCATCTTAAAAGTCCATTCATGAACCATCAACTACAATGGTAAAAATTTAAAAAAACACTGAACAGGAGATCAAAAATCTGGAGGTCACAACATAATTCTAAGGATCATCAATTAAATGTTTGATTATAGATTCCTCAGAGAATTCCAGTAAATGTCTTTAATCATTTTGGGCTACAATTATTTTTAAAAGATTGAAATATTGATAAAAGGACAATTTTTTTTACTAATACACTCTCTGTGTAATATAAGTATATATATATATTATATAATTTAATAAGTAATTCCAGTTTGTGACTTATTTGGGATAATTCAAATGAGGATATATTCTATTAAGAATTAAAACATAAAAATATCTGCTGAAAATTGTAACAGACTATACAGTCAAACATTCCTTTTTCCAATAATCCTTGAGAAACCAAACAAATTTATCCAAGCATTAAAATGAAGAAAAAAGATAGTGTTTCATAATAAAAAAATCAAAAACCAGACAACTATGGTCTCAAATGTCAACAATTCATTCTGGGACAATGATATATATATATATAATATATAAATATATAAATGCTAACCAATTGTTAAAACCAAAAGTAACTGATGTTCAAATGTAGATGTAAGAATAAATTTACAGATGATCTAAAAATGCTTATTATATTTTTCAAAGGACAATTGCACACTTTAAAAGTGTTGGTTTCTACCTATATGAGTAATAGTGCATAATGGGTGTATATTTATGTGTATATGAGGATATATATATATATATATATATATATATATATATAAATGTGGGTTGGTTTTTTCACAACTTTGTTGTAGCATTTTGCAGTGATTCTTCAATATTATTTAAAATATAGTTTAGTTCTGTTATATTGCATCAACCATTTTTTATTAAGCTAATATTTTTTTATGTATCAATATTTTTTATTTTTTATTATATATTTTATATCTTAATTTTATCCAATTTTTTTGGTTTATTTATCTGTAAAAAATGACAAAATTATTTTAAAATATAATTAAATAACTTTTATTCATTTAATTTCTAAAATTTGTATTAAGGATTTTCATTTAAAACATGAATTGGAATTGTGTGTGGTTGGTTATCACCATGTTGAATTCAGGTTCCATATCAGTCAATTGGACCATGGACATAACAAATTGTATCATATTTCCAAATTTTTATAGGGGAAATAAGTTTTGCACTCTAAATCCATTACCTTTTTTTTTTCTTTTTTTCATATATGTTGGGGATTTATTGCATCTGTGGAAATGAATACTGAGGTATTTAATATTGTGATTTCCATTGGTTTTTTTTTGCTTAAATCTCTTTCATTAAACTAATTAGGAATCAAACTTTTGTTTGTCAAATGTGTCCAACACAAACCATATTGGTCAATTTAATATATAATTTTATATAAAAAAGGTTTGAAATTTTTTGGAAAAAAAAAACTTGAACAATTTTAACTTAAAAGGCCATATCCACATCATTCATAACTCTTTTTTTTTTTAACCCACATATAATCCATCTTCTTAAATTGCTTTTACCCCTGCTATCAATCTAATGTATCTATCCATAAATTCTTGTCACCATTTACCTAATCTTTTCAATCTGAAGAGTCCTGCATTTTATGTTCATTGTCTAAATTATAATCATCTGAATAATTAAAGTTTCCTTCTTTATTATTATTATCTCCCATATACACCCACACATATAAGTAATAATCCATTGGTATATAATGCAAAAGAATCCTATTAATAAAATATTAAATATTCTGACAATTCACTCATTGTGCTCAATGTTTTAATTAAACAGAATGCATATAGCACAATTAAGATTACATTAGGTTTTTGATTGGGCTTTACCTTGTAAATTGAAATTAAATAATACAAGGATTTTCAAACCAGTCAATGGATGATAAATTAATGAAATAAAACCTATAAATCTTCCTTTTTTATATATATATATATATATATATATATATATATATATATATATACATAACACACACACATATATTCATACATACACATATATACACACACATTTTTATATTTCACAAACATAAATACATAGATTTAGCAAATATATGTAAACACACACACACATATTTATATATATATATATATATATATATATATATATTATATATTTGAGGAGTATACAATTTAAATATATATATATATATATTTATGTATTGTACATATAAAATACATACACATTAATACACATAAATGACACATCTATATACAAGGAAATACACATAAAAAAATGCATACACACATATACAACTGCCATTATTATCAAATCAAGATTCATGTGTTTTTACTGGGGCATAAACCATTGGGATGCTTAACTTTTTTTTGGATTATAAATTAATATTATTTACATCTTAAAAAAATAATGTTATTATACTATAAATTGAAAGCTTAACTGTATTGATAAAATGAACTGTGTCCCTACAATTGACATAACAAATTAATTGATTTAATAACCATTCTTATTCTTCAAATCTAATTATTGAATGTTTTTTCATTAATGCATTGGAAACATGGGAACATAAAGATTTAATTCCTTTAGTTTTTTGTCCATTTTATTTTATAAACATAGGTTTTGCTTTCATTTTTAATTTCTAAAATGTTTTAAAATGAGTTTTTATTTTATAAACACTTTCATTTAATGAATGATAAGTTATTCTGCAAAAAGATCTAGTCCTTATTCTACAATGAAGATCTACACTATAAAATTTTTTGAGAGGGATAGGTTTTCTAAAGTTCAGACAAAAAGCCTAATGGCTAGACTAAAAGAAAAGAGTCATCAAACATTTGTATTGCAATGGGTAATTTTTTTATTCTACAAATATTTGTTAGTATTATCAATACTAGTTCTTCTGTTTATTGTAAACCTATTTTTTTTTTTGTGTTTGTTTTCAAGTTTGTTATTTTGTTTCTTTATGATTCTTGATAAAACACAAAATAAACTTCAGTTAATTTATTCAAGATTTTATTGATGTCATCATTAATGGGGAAATCCTTATTAATTTGGTTGAGAATGGTGTCCATTTTTTTTTTTTAATGGCTGGTTGAATTTGAGACCAAAACAAATGGTTTTCCTGTTCGTTTTTCTTACTCTGGTTGCTATTGTTGGAATTTCAGAAACTGAATTTTGGATTCAATATCAACTTCCACTATTTTAAAAACAGTAAAGATATAAACCACTATGTTTATAGAAGAGATCTTTGTTAGTTTTGTGTTTTAATCTTCTAAATTTGGAAATGGATAACATGTCTTTATACACCATTCAAACTGTTGAGTAATCATCACCTCTGGACTTTTGAATTTTGGGGATTTATAAACCTAGTGTCAAACATTTTTAATTAGGCTCAGGTTGCAATTTTTTTCTGTTATTATTATGCATTTTTTTTTCAGATCTTATATTTCAAAACTTTTTGTTTTATTTGTTGTGTTTCTCTAGCATATATATTACTATATATATATATATTTATATTTTTATATATATAATAACTCAGGATTACAAAAAAGATATATATATATATATGTTCAACCACTTTTATAGGATGTCCTATATTATATATATCACAAATCCTTTTATAAGAATATATATATAATCCCTCACAGGCCAAAGTTGTTTTAAAAATATATTATTGTCCTCTTGTACCATTCTATCCCAGTTTGTATATATATCTGCCATAATCCTCTTATAGTTGTTATATTGTATATCATATATGCTTATACTGATCAAAAATATATATATATATATATATATATATATATATTATATAAAAATGTATATATATATCGGACAGTTAAATTCTTAAAATATATATATATATATGGTATAAATTGAACAAGTTTCATCTGGTGAATGTTGGCTTGTGATATCTTAAAAAATGTATATATATATATAACCTCTTATATCCAAATATATGAGTATATTGTTTTATTTATTGCTATATTGTAACTCTATCGATAAGAAAATATATATTTATGTATAACTCAATAAAATTATTGATACACTATGTATATATATATATATATATATATATATATATATATATATATTTTATTAAAGAGATGATAATAAAAACATTTTTAAATCTCTACTCAAAAGCTTTCATGTTTCAATACTATGATTGCACTTCTTCAGCCAATGGTAGGTAACTGGTGATAAAATGATTTCTTATGGAAATTTAAAAACAAATCATTACCTCTTTTCTGAAAGTTAAAGGAAGGGAGGCATAAGATCAGAATTAAAAGTAGACTTGTGGGTATGTGTTGATTAACCAATTAAATGTCAGATCTATGCTAAATAGAAAAGTAAGGTCAGAGGGTGGAGGTGAGTGAGATATTTTTTCATGTCACGATAAACTGGCACATAGACATTAATAATGATTGAAGAGAATATGTCAGCAAGAAATTTATCCTTATTGTAGACAAATATGACATGTTCTATTTGTTGAAGGGAGGGGTGGGTTAATCAGACATAATGTTAACAGAAAAAATGTTTTAAAAAATTGTTTTTTTTATATATAAAGCAAGCTTCTTGGGGCCTGTAGATAAAATTAAAAATATGGAACATTTATATACAGTGTTAATAATACTAGTCAGCAATACATAGCAATATTAAAGCTTAATAAACACCTGTAGAGGGTGTACCATTATATACTGATAAATTATGGCTCTAAAAAATTGTAATACACAATTTTAAAAAAATTTTAACTATACTTTATGGTAAAAGATAAACTGTGTCAGTAATTCACTTTTGTGTAGCGATTTAAAAATGTTTTTATTATAATCTCTTAAAATAAAAATATAATAATAATATATTGCTCTATACTTTTTTAAAAGTAAATACTATGAACTATGGATTTTTACTCCATGTGTTCTTTCTCTCATATATGTGTGTGTGTATATATATATATATATATATATATATATATATATATATATATATATATATATATATACACACATACACATACACATACATACATACATAAAATATTATTTATTCAACTTTATATCATATGCATGTTATAATACCACTACAAATTTTGCTTTGACACTTCTGGTGTCTTGTCCAGTGATGATGAAAATAAATGATTTTAAGAGTACAAAATTCAACCAAACCCCTTCAGTGGTGGAAACATTGTTACGTAACTTATGATGACCAAATAGAATACAAGTATATGGTAATTTAAAATAACATCACAACATATTCTGGTATAAGTACAATCTATTAGTGTATAGTGCTGATTAGATTAAATTAGAAATCAATATAAAAATTAAATTTTAAGTTAACAGGTAAATTTAAAATTAAAAATTAAAATTTCAAATGTCAAATTCTAAAGTTAACCGAACATCATGTTTAATATTAAAGATTATTCCGAAATGAAACCAGGAGAAAAATACATTTTATTGTACTTAGTGAAGTTAAATTCAACACTGATGAAAAAGGTATCCCCAGTCACTACACATATTTGATAGATGGAAGTCAGAATTCAAATAAGGAGTTAGGTAGGGAAGGGAATTTTCAAATGATAGGACAAACACATTCACATAATAATACACACATATGTATGTAAATATATGAGCACACAAATACAAGGAAGTATATTCACACAGGAAATAGAGGAAGGAAAAATAAAAAACAAAATAAGAAGTAAAAAGAAGAAAAGTGAAGACAAATAAAAAAAACCCTGCAAAATAAAGGTATGTAAGACATATGTATATACAGATAAAAGCATACACAAGCAATCACACATGCACTAATAAATCTGCACAAACCAACCATCAATATTTTACATACATAAACAAACATATAGTTAAAAAGAGGATCTCATAAAAAGAAGTGCATATACATGCAAATGTACGACGCATATATATACATAGTTGAAATACACATATCGGGCAATAAACAAAGCAAAGAAAAAAGACATATATACATATACACACATATAAATATACACATGCATATGCATACATAGACACAAATACAAACAACCAAACTCACATGTGCTAATAAAATATGCACACAAACAAAATATCCACATATATACAAATATATAAACACACATGCATACCCACATATACACAAATATATGCATATATACACACAAACATGCACACAGATATATATATATATATATATATTTACACCCACATACATACATACATAACCATACCAACACACAGACACACATGCACAAATATATATATATATATATATATATATATATATATATATATATACACAAATATGTAAACAGATATACAAACAACCACACATCCATACATACACATGTGTATACATAGATAACAATAATGGATTCTGATTCCATGTAAAATTAATGCACAAACGATCACAAATATCCAATATCAAACCTCAAATAGATAATTAACTATCTATGTCATGTTAAATTACTAGCAAATAAGGGTAGGTTATAGTTAACATCAGTGATCAGTGTTCAATAAAAAAGTAAATATAAATAAGTAAAGAACCAATAAATAATAATATTACTAACTAATAATATCATTATATTATCATTCATAATATTACTACTTATATTGCAAGGTAAAGTGTGAACTATGTCTACAGTTAATGGTAAGTTCATTCCTTTAGTTTAAAAGATTAATCCTGTCCTTAAATCTAATAATTTCTAATTTTTCATTGGTGTGTATAGCGAATTACAGGTTTGAGCCCTCCTATGTAGTTTCCATTTAACTGTAGGAGTTTTGTTTTCTCTTTTAAACTCCGAAAATACTTTGAGAACAAATTACTCTTGTTGAAGGATAGTACAAGTTGATACTATCTGGTTTTAAATGTGTTTTTAGTGCTTCCAATGTAGAATTTTTTAATACTCTGGTTTTCTAGTGTAGAAATAGTACCAAAATAAAGCAGGGATCTAGCTAAGCAATAAATTTTGTAGTGGACAATCATTGGAATTCCTGCAGTTACAATTAGTATAATTATTATCATTTACTGCACCATTGCTATACATCCTGCTGCTTGAATTTTTATATTTGTTGAGGACTTTATTATTGTTTTTTAATGATTTTTTTTCAAGGTTGTCTGTACAACAATTTCAGTGTATTTTTACTAAATATTTTACTAAGGGGATTAGTACTGGGAAAATGTTTATTAATAAGGCTTATGAATTTTTGCCTTAATTTAGTTTTAACCATTAGGTTGAAAGGGGGTGAAAACTAAATGATGTTCCTAGATCTTTTCTCCTTATTATGGTCATAAATAATGGGATCTCTGTACTTAATAGTAGTACATTTATAACAACTATTTCTAAGCACAGATTTCAATTTTACTGAGGGGGTTTGGTTGGTTTTTGAACTCTTGAAATCATTTATTTTCCATTCATCATCATCACTGGACAAGACACCAGAAGTGTTGAAACAAAATTGCAACTTTTGTAGTGATATTATAACATGCATATATTATAAATTCGAATAAATATTATTAGCTATACTCAGTATTGAGCAGTCTTTTAAGAATAGTGTTTTTGGTTATTGGAACTTTATTCCATGTGTACCATACACACACACTCTTATATATATATATATATATATATATATATAATAAAATAAAAAACAAGACCAACTTTACTGTTCATGATTAAAAAAATAAAAAAAACAGTTTGTGGTTTTTTATTTATCACTTAATAGAGTATATATATATATATATATATATATATATATATATATATATATATATACACATGATATATTACATATATATTATAAAATATATGTATATATATATAATATATTATACAAACACACACATATATTATACATATACTGAGGCTGATGGTTGCGGGGCTCAGGGAATTTTTGTTCTTAGCCTGGGTGTACACGCTTGGCCTCCCCACATTAAACTGACCTTCTGTCACAATGCAACTTCATGGGGAGGGTTGAGTAAATACCAAATTACTATAAAGTAGAGCTGGGGCTTTTCAATCAGAATTTATGTGAGAATTGAGCTCCAGTTTCTCATTTATTCATACAGATCCGATATTATAGGTTTTACTTAATTAGCTGTTATGTTTCTCTAAATCTTCAGATGTTGAATGTATAACTAATTCTAATTTCTATTTTCCCATCTTTACACTATATTAATTTTATCATATAAATTGTCCCCTGTTCTGTCACTCATGAAATAAAAATAATTGTTTGTATGAAAAATATACAATATACGTACATCAAATCGTCTTTAAGTTAATTGGCAGCAGAAGAATTATTGTTGAACTTTTAAAAGGTAAACTTAAACATTAATTCAATACTTAAATGCAGTGATTAATTTTGAGTTCTTCTGTAGTTTATTGATGTCTCCTGTATCTACTCATTCCTAGCTATTGTGATGATGGCCAAACCAAGAGTCCTCCACAGGAGTTAGGTTAAATGCTGCCCAATAGGGGGGGCTTTTAAGCTAGCTTAAAATTTTAGCTAGCTTAAATTTTAAGTTAGCTGCAATTTTGGATACAAAAGAAAAATAAGAGTTACTCCCCTTCAACCATGAAAGCAATGATAATGGCTAGTATAATATATTAATATATATTTTTAACCTTGCATAATCTGGCAACCCTGAATTTGAGCTCAGCGAAAATCATTCCGTGTGCCTAACTTTTCTAGGACTTTTGAATGATCTATGAATCATTGAAATTGAATCAGTGGGAGCCGAGGAGTTACTTGGACACACAAACTCACACAATGTACTTTATGTATTTCATTGAATATGGCAGACAAGGTGCTTTGATTTAGTTTTTTATACAATTTCTCATGTGATCTAATACTTTTTTTCTTTTTGGATGAGAAATTATATAAAAACTGTCCAATTGTTCTTTTTATCCGAGCACTTTTGGCTATACATTTAGCCATTTTCAAGGTTGAAATATATTAACTGTTAATAAGAAATAGATTGTTGTATGTATGCATTTATATAATGTTTTCATTTTCAAAACACAATCAAGATATTATGTCCTAAATATATAAACATAAGCAACAATATAAAATATAACATGTGCAACAATATAAATCCTACATTGCCTTGATAAAGTCCCTCCAAGAAAGAAACATGTCAGCTAAGAATAGTTTTTCTTCTTGTCTCTTTTTATTCATATATATATATATATATATATAAAAACTGCTACTATTATGAAATGGAATTCTTTTTATACTTGATCTATTATTAATATTTTAATAAACTGCTGTTCCTGAGTTAACTCATATTTTTGTACAAAATAATGATACATTTATATATTTCATTAAAAGTATTTTTTAATCTTGTGAACTATATTTCATAAATATTTTCCTAGTATGTGTAAGATTAAAGAATTTTGAAAAATAATGAAAGTCAATGCCTTAATGATTATTCTTTTTTAAAATATATATGTAGAGAGACAGACAGACAGAGATTTATATAGAGAAAGAGATGATGACTTGCAATTTATGTTTAATCAACTTACCACTGCAACAAAAAATTAAAAAAGTATTTGATTTTAATGCAACTTACTGCGCCCGCTGTTCTGTTGTATACAGGAAGTGTGACTGTTGTCATCATACCTAATCCCTATAAACCAAACAATTCTTAGTTAAACTGATACAAAATTGATGTGTATAAAATATTTATAATTATAACACAATGATAAGAAAATGTAATTAAACAAATTATTTTTAAAATTATGTGATAATAATATGAAAATTTTTTAAATTTATAGATACATAATTTAAATATTTGATGCTTTTAAGCACTTACATATTAATATTACAATTTAAGTAATATTAAAATTCATAAATATATACAACATAAAATGAGCATTTGCATAAAGTAACAAAATAAGTGTTAAAAAACTAAAATGAATGATGATAAAAGCATATTTTAAATTGTAGATGTTAAGTTTTATATTAATTTAACAGCTATAAATAGCACATGCATAAACACTTTCATTACAAAATTATTATCTAATTTTAAATTTAAAGAATTAAAAAGAAATTATGAAAGATTTATATTATTTCATAAATTTTACAATATTACAAAACTGCAAAAATTATTATACAAAATAACAAATTCTAATCAAGTTTACTATCTGTAATTGTAAAATTTAGTCAATGTTTATAAAATCTTTAACTTCTTAATTTTTACAAAATATAAAAAAATAGAAATTTATTAGTTATTTGGAATAATTACTAAAGAATTAAACATATCCTCTACAAGTATCTTAAAATTTATTTTCTCACAAATGTATAATATCTAAAATTTAAATTGATATTACTGTAATTAAGTTTTCTTAGTATTTTAAACAAGAAACTAAATGGTATTACATAAAGTTTGTAATTTGAACATATGAAATGGTTAAAAATGAAATGTAAGTATATAAGTGTTCTTGTATTTGTTTCAATATACTCCACATATACCAAGTAAGCAAAATATGCTCCTCCAATAATGCATGCAAGCCAATTTGATAATGTGAAAAGACACCAAAAAAGCACATAAAAATAAATGTTAATGGTTTCATGCAATAAAATAAAACAGTATGGTCTCACAGAGGTTCTTTGACATAAATTGAAAATTGATGCTAACATGTTAATATAACATTGTGTATAGGTATCAATAGGCAAAGGACTATCATGCAGCAATTGCTGAAAAAAATGCACCCCACTTTGATGTTTAGTGTTTAGTAAAAAAAAATGTTGCATTAGCAAGTGACAACAAATTTTATTAAAAATGTTTATTTCTCAATATAAAGTGCAGACCATTTTAGTAAAATTTTCATGATTAATAAACAATAGAGGTTATTTAAAAATTACTTTCAATCTACAAGGGTTAAGAAAAAATTGTATCTTAAATGTCCCAATGTTGTCCATTGCTTAAATACATGCTAAAAAGAATCATGGAAATATAAAAGGATTGATATGATATTAGAACTATTGAACACATACTATGAGGAAATATATTTTGGAATCATTTCCTTATGATAATTGTAAGAGGCATGCATATTGCTTATTGGCACATTATATTAGATTGGTACTATACAGAAATGTATCAAATAGGAAGGAAACAAGAGCACAATTCAAAACAAACTGTTTTAGTAGGAGTAATATTTGCAATAGTAAGCAAAGAATCAAGACAAAAGTTTGTAGGTGATTGAATCAAAAATCAAAAAGTTATTAATCAAAAATAAATCTCTGATGAATCAAGTAGCAAAAATTGACAGATAATTCTAAACAGTATCCCATTTTATTCTAAACCTGAGTTTTCAAAATAACAAGAAACTGAGCTGCTTTAAAGTCATTCTATGTTTTTTTTTTGTTTTTAAATAAGGATCATAATATTAAATTGGATGACAGAGATGTTTAAGTAATTAACATTATTAAATATCAGGTTTGTTATGCACATCAACATTTTAACTATACTTAGTTCCTACTGAAAAAAGTTCTAGTTCAACAACTGAATTCTAGATAATATTTTGGTTAAGCAAATTATTTCCTCTAACAAAATATGCATTCCAAATGAGTAAAAATTAAAACTTTTTATTTTTTATTAAATTGCATGTTTTGATAAAGAATTCAATAAAATGTCAGTTAAGAAAACAATCTATAACTGCTCAAATTCTTGCAGATAAATGTAGATCTTAAGACTTTTAAAATATATTTCTCAGTATTATATATATATATATAATCTTCCACTTCGTCATTATGTTGAGAGGCCAGCTATAAAATTTACATCAAATTTGTAAAAGTAATTTGTGTTAAATATATTTTGATTACAAAAAAAATCTACTTGACAAATCTTTACAAGTCATTTTGAAAAATAAATTGAAAAAATATATTTGCATATTCTTTTTGTGTGAAGAAATTTTATAAAAACTTTAAAATAAAAACTTTTCATAAAGATAAACAAGAGTAGTTACTAAAATTATAGATTTCATTCAGTCTTCCTGACTGACCATTGGCAAAGAAGTCAAAATGATTTGGGTCTGAATTGCTTAGTTTCTGCCAAAATTCATAGAAAATACTGTATAGGCTTGGTTTTATTAATAGTATATAAATGCTAATTCAAGAAGCCTGTGAAAGTGTAATTTATTGTGATCTTTATTTCAAAAAAAGGATTATTAGTAAAGTTTGTCATAGATAAAGTTTTTTCATTAATATTGGAATAAAAAAAAAATCTATGAGAACTCAGACCACTATATATCATTGAAATTTTCTTTTTTTTTCATTTTTTTATTAAAAGTAGTTTAACAAGGTAATGCATCACATAACAGCAACTTTAAGGTGATTGCATCCATAGAAAATAAGACAGAAAAGAGAAAAATGATGTTAGAGGAAACAACAATATATTACACAAACAAATACCATTAAAATTGCTAGGTGGGTATATGGATGGAGATTTTTGTTGACTTTTTTCCTTTCATGAACAACATATAAATAATTTCAGAATTGATGATTCCAATCTCAAATATCAGTTATTTAGCATACCCTAATTAATAATGCATACTTAAACAAGTTTATTTTGTACCTATGAATTAAGTAATTATCCAACTCTGAATAAATTCCAGATAAAAGGAAATGTTTTTAAGCAACATCTAAATCTTTTTTTTAATAGTAAATTTTCACTCTGAATTTCTGGGATGAGGGGTTATTATTTACACTCAGACTATTGTCCTCATCTTTTTTGCAATAATAACAAAAATGAGGACAATATTCCAATTGTAAATAATATAAATAGTAAATTTTTAATAGAAATATATTTCATTTTCATTATATTGATAGCAGTATATAAATTTATTTTAATTTTATTACAATCAAAAATTTCACATTTTTACTTGAAGTGCATTGAGCTAACTGGTCAATAGTATACTTAGGAGTATATAGATTTGTGGTGAATACAAGATAAAAATAACTCTCTTTTCTCCATTGTTTTCAAATTCGTGAGCCTATGTGAAAATTTATTTTGACCAGTGGAAAAGAGAACAGCTTACAAACTGAGAAAAAGTAATGAGCTGATGTGAAATCGCTTTTTGATATAAATAGGCAGAGAAAGTTGAATCAAAGCAGAAAGAGAGAAAAAGCAGAAAGAGAGAAAAAGCAGAAAGAAGCAGGATGCAGAAAAGCATAGTTCTATGCATCTGAATAATGCATCAAATTGCACCCTGATACATTATCAGCTTCTAACGAGAACAGGGCAATTTCAAAGAACTCTATTCAACTCCAAAGTACTTTAAAATATATCTTTTCAAACATATTGAATACAACCGTGTAACTTTTATGTGAAAAACAAACTATTTCAACGAACTATCTCAATTTGTTTTAAACATTTTGGAATATTACTTATGATTTAATACAAACATATTCTGATGTTTACTGATGATTTATTGATGATTTAATACAAATATATTCTTTTCTTGACAATTCATTGAAACTATGAACTTTAGATATTTGATTCCTTTTCCTGAAACATGCTACTGATAACTTCAAATGTGTAAATAAATTCCTTATCTTCTTTTGTTAAATATAACATGGTTTCCTTGTCATTATCCTTCAAATATTTCAGATTTACCTATTGTCCAGTTCACATGTCTCTCTGGTCTTTTGGACACGAGCAGAGGTTTATCTCTTGTTTAGGATTAGGTTTGTGGTTCCTTCTAAATTCTACTTCAACTGTAACTCTAATGTCTCCACCTAATCTCTTAGTATAAACTAAATTTATACTAGTATTATACTTCTGCTTCCTTTAAAGTTTTTTCCTTCTCTTTCACTAACAATAGCCTCTTGAGTCTTAGTGGCCTTATTGCCTTGCTTGGGGTGAATTGATAAAAAAACTTACAATCATAAAAGTCAACACTGAAAAGTATAGATGTACAGAATACTTGAGGTAATGGTTGGATACAATAAATATTTTATATTTTTAAATATAAAAATAGCTTTAAGTACTCGTTCACATTTCAACAGCTGAGAAAGTATAAACAAATAATTCACATTTGTAGATCTTAAACAATAATCCCTATTTTTAATTGAAAGTATAGAGCTATTATTATATGTTATAACTGAAAACTAGATATATTCATTTACGAGGCAATTTTTGAAACAAATAACATTGGAATAACACTGGTAGCCAATTCTATTTAATGAAGTAATTTAATAAAGTTTCACTGTTAATATTTTGGTTGAACACTGTTTTTAAAAGTTTTTTTTATAAAAAAGAATCAATTTTTCATAATTCAAAAATTATTTTTAACAAAAAGATAAATTTATCTTTAAAAAGAATTGTCAGGTCAAAAGTAATATCTTATTTCAATTATTATTCATATGTACAGAAATATTCTGAAAATTAACATTTTGGGTAGCAGCATATTAAGTAAACAACAGCTAAATAACAGTTTCCCAACAAAAAGAAATTTAAAACAGATCAGATGCATCCAAAATGACATGTTAACTTTGAAATGAAAAACAGTAATCAAATAGAATTGCATGAGTTTTGCTTGGCCATAAATTATTCAAATTATACAGTTTCATAAACAATATATGAAAACTTTCATTGTAACTCTTAAGCAGTGAGAATAATAAAAAAAACAAATTTTGAAAAATATAATTTGATTCTGATAGGTTATACACAAAAGCTCAGCAAGCAAAATAAATGTTACAATATAACAGTAGCAATACTGTGAACACTGTCACCACAGCACCCAATTCAAGAGGTATTACACACAAATTACTCTGAACTGGAACTTAAAAAAGTCTTTATGCATGAATAAAATTTAAACTGTTAAATTAGAATCATTTTTATGGATTATCTTTCAAGAATTTTAAGATTGTCTACAATTTTAAATAAAAGCCTTCTTCTTTTACTGAAAAAAATTAAAAAAATGATTAGTAAATCAGTATAAAATGCAAAATATAGAGAATAATTTTTCGTTATGTTTCATATGAATCAGTTATAAATCAAATGAAAAACTATGTTGGATAAAAAAGCAGATTAATATATATATATATATATATTTAAAAAAGAAACACTGTAAGTAAAAATATATTACATTGGTGACCATAAAATAAAAGAGTATCAATAGTTTAAAGATCTAACAGGTCTAAAACGCTTAAAGAATTCCAGTTCAAAGTATAAAATTTAGACAGTGATGATGGGAGGAGAACAACAACCCAGTGAAAAATTATAATTTCAAAAGAAAAATATTTTAATAGGGATGGTATATTACAAAAAATTTATAAGTGTTCTATTAAACTATAAAGCAATATCAACAATGATCAAAAAATTTAACTCCTATCTGAGTGACTTCACAAACACAGCAATGATTAAATGTGATAGTAATTTACAAGTTAGCTTTTAAAACACACCAACTACACACAAATAATAAAACAATAAGCAATATTTCTAGGTAAGCTGCTGTAAATGTGATAATACATTTTTCATGAATATAAATTTTAGCATTCAATTCTAACTATACAAACCTATAGTAAAAAAAGACAGTAATAATATGGTACAAACTAATGTTGCAAAGATGAGCAGATAGTGTAATGATTATCGGTGGAATTGGTAAGTCAAGCTTAAATTCTGGACTTGTCTGTCATATTCATTATGCATGAATGCCTTTGAGAAAGATATGAATTCATCTATTCTCTGCTAACTATGGATGAAATAGCTGGATAGACTGGAACATCTAGCCTCAGGTAGCAGGCTGTCTAGGAGAAAGACAACTCTGAATACAAAACTGTAGAGAAATTCAAAAACAGGAAACCAGTGTTTTTCTCATTGCAGTTCACAGGTAATAAAGAAGAGGAATCTGTAGAGAGCCATGATCACTTACATCCACATATTGCACATCAAAAAAAAATTTCTTTGTTAAAGATTATTTAAACAACAAAAAGTCATTTACATTATTCAAACTGTTATCCTCATCTTCATTGCAATATAGAATATGTGAATATGGCAATGAAGATGAGGATAACAGTTCAAATAATGTAAATAATACCTCATCTCAGACAGATATTAACAAAAAGTTAGTAACAGTTGAACTGTGTGTATCTAAAATAAATAGATTAACTTTTAGCAAACTGAAAGGTTAAATGTTTAAAATGTAATATCTGCTATTTATATAGGGAAAGAGCTATTCCTTTGTATTTGATAACACCTTCACATAAGGCAGGCAGACCGTTTTCTGAGTGTTGTTGTCCTCCTCTTGTACCTGCCTATCCCAGTTTTTGGGGGCTGCTGCTATGTAACAACTACTCTGGGTAAAATGGTCTGCGGTCCATATAACATTAGGACAACCTTCAAAAGCTTGACGACACTTTGTAGATATCTCTCCTGAGTAAGACACCCCATAGAGGAGAACATAGCTAAAGACTGTGTGTACGCTATCCCGTGCAGCTGTGGAAAGAAATATAAAGAGGAGGTAAGTCTTCAAGAACACCAGAAAACTGTAACACAAGGGGAAGTGGAAAAATCAGGTGTGGCTGACCACATATGGAGAGAGAGAAGGAAGATCACCGCACTCTGTGGGATCAGGTTAAGATCATAGACAAAGAACACCATTGGAAAATTCGTAAACTTAAGGAATCAGCACACATGCTAGGCCACAAAAATCTCCTGAGCCGACCAAGGATAGAAATGAATACAATATGGGAACCAGTAATAAGGAGTGCCAGAAAAAAGCAATAATAGCAACAAAAATTGCAATATGAGCTCTGGTAAAAACATGCAATGATAACAGCAAAAATTGCAATATGAGCACTGGTAAAAAACAGTTGCTGAAAGACATTTGGTTTATAATACCTAGAAATTCATACACAGATATCTTCAAGGACACATGTCACAGTGGATAAAGGCATTGGTTAGATCCAGTAACAGGACCCAAAAGAGTGTGAGTTCAATAGTGAGTTAAGGGAAATTAACAGGAGATAACTGATATCCATTAAACATGGCAGATGGAAGTAGAACAGTCTACCCCAGTGAGCGAAATAAAGGGTTCAGTTCAATATTCCAACCATCTGAAGAAGGCTGGAGCATACAATGGCTAAAACATTGTAATAAATATGGCGACAAAAATGAGGACAATAGTTCGAATAATGTAAATAATGTACATAATACCTCATCTCACAAATATAGACAGATACGGAAAGAGCAACGTTTCCAAAACAAATCTTTTGGATGAAGTGTGTGAAAACAGATTTTACAAGTAAATTATTCAGAAATATTTGTCCATAAAAAGTAGATAAAAATAAATAAAAAATATGGTAAATTGTAAGAATTCACAATAAAGTAAAACTTTAATAAATTATTCATCTTTCTTTAATTTCAGCAGCAAACCTACTGGATATGAATGTTGAAATATATAATGGTCAACATTTATAAACCATTAAGTTAGTTGATGTAAAAGCTGGAGCTGGAAAGTTCAAAATAACAATGATAAATAACAATATCCACGAACAAAGGTGCACTTGTTAAATAAATTTTCTTTAAAAAAATTTGGTAGTATTTATTGTAAAAAATATTTGCTACTAAATAATATTAATATTGCCGATAAGGAAAATATTAAACGAATATATTAAAATAAAAGTAATTATAACTTTTGTTTATTGGCTCAATTTAAAAAAAAAATGACTGCAAAAATCTACTAGAAATTCAACATAGATTCACAAGATTCTGTGTATTTCAGATTATTTTCTCTTAATGATTTTGTTCATTTTGTTTCTTGTCCTAGTTGTAATCATGACAATGATATGACATTTCCTTTAAATTATTTGGTAGATCAAATAGTTTAATGGAAATGTCATATTTTTCTTAACTGAAAGTAGGTCAAACATTTTTTATTTTTTAGATAAAGTAAGCAACAAAAATGCCAATAGAGAAGATTTTTCATCTAATGGTATATGTTGAGCTATGGCCTCTAGGAGTAAAGTTGAAAAAGTGTGGCACAGTGATACACTGACATTCACATTTATTATATAGAAGAAGATGAGCTATTGAAAGTTAGAGAGTTATGTCCCTTTAATTGAAAAAGCGTGACACACTGATATTCGCATTTATTATATAGAAGAACTGAATTTTAACAACCATTCCATCAGGTAATATAACATTTTAGAGTTGGAAAATGATAAATAAGAGATAAAATAATTTAAATGTTATGCAAAAGTATGTAAAATAAAATATACTGATTACAGTAAAGTAAAACAAAATATTAATGAAAAAAATCTGAAAAAAATTAAATTTTGGTAATTATAGAAAATATACATACTTTATCAAAATATTAAAAAAAATGAAGTATATTTTGGTTTTCAAAATATTGATTACTTATATTTTTACACTCACATGTTTAAAAATATATTACAATATTACATACATGTTGATGATAGGCAATTATAATGTAATTTTAATCATAAGGCAAATACATAATTAAGAAAAAATAACAATTATCATATTGCTTCAAATTGAAAAGAGCACATTTATCCATGGATACTGAAAACACAAGCTTGGAGAAAACTTACCACACTAGTAAGGGTGTAGAGATGCATTTAATTGGTGGACATTATAGACATTTACATGCAGAACAGACATCACCCTGCCTAATAACTGACAAGCCTGGGTACAAGTAACCTACTTTCATCAATTTCATACCTACTTTCATATACTCATTTTCAATTACTGCTGAGGATTGGATCCTGATATATGAGAGGAAAATATCAGAAATTCAAATACTGTGTAAAATGAATTTCATGATTACAAAAATTACTGGCATCAAAAAATGATAATAAAAAAGTTTATTTTTTTACCTTAAAAATGGGAAAAATGAACTCAAAAATCTCTTTATTTGGGTATAAATTGCAAAATCTTTATTAGAAATGTGCTAATCTTTAATGAAGCTTTCAATGATCAAAAGAATATATTTAAAATCATTTTCATTATTAAGCATTTAGCTTAAGTTTATATCTTGAAAATTATTAATTTATACAGTAGACAGCATTACAATTTATGATAAATGTTAATATGGTTAAACAAAACAACTGAATCTATCATCTAGGTATCTAGCAAGATCCTTAAAATGTCCACAAATTATATGATAAAATTATGTGATAATTTATGTATATGCTTCAACAAGAAACAATTATGTCTTCACCCAACTAAAAGAAGAATAATACAATTTAATGAATTATTTAATTAAACTATCTACAATTGTTTTACCTATTTTCTTAATTACTTTCAAATTTATTTTATTCCAGTAGAAACAAAATGTGATCACATTGAATGCTATATGTGGCAGTTTAGCATAGGACAGCTATAATAATACCAATGAAAGTCTTTTTATAATGCTATATGGAAATGATGCCAATTGATAATTATTTAAACATTACATAGGCATAAATTTTGTAAGAATTAATTATGAGTAAGTATAAAATAATGTAAGGTTTACAAAAAAGAATAATTATTTCAAGAAGATAAATTAATAATTGGAAATTCAATTATTTCAACAGAAGCAACAAAAGACATACTGAATTTTGTTGTCCTTAAAATACTGCTGTAAAGTTTTTAGTTTACAAATAACAACAATAATTAGAGACAAGTAAGATGGATATTTTTTGTCACAAATTAATGTACCCAGTCTTATTTCTACTTATGTATTACAGGGTGAGCCTGTTATCACCAAAGCACAGACTTCAAAGACATGGATGCTAGTTGTTTGATCAGGCAACACACTGACCATAAGTCAGGAAGCTGTCTGATCAACATCATGGCAAGTTGGTGTTTTATAGATACCATTTTGTCTGAGTAGATGTTCACCCACTCTTTTTGCTTGGCATTTTTAAGGACCAAGGGTCGACTGAGAACAGGGAGATATTCCTTTGAACAAAGTAAGGTCTGAGTTAGCTATGATGTTATAGTGAAAGATACATAACACTAAATGATCCAGTTGAACATTCAACATTAGTAGATAAATCACTAGTAGCAACTGTAAGTCTGCTCACAATGGAATATTATGACTAAGAATAGGAAATCTATAAAAACCAAATAGAAACAGATAAATAAATAAAATCATTAACACAGAATCAAAATTAAAAATACAATATTTTCAAACAAGCCAAACATTTCTAACAATGCTTTTATATTACTATAATGAACAACAACTCATAAAATGAACTTCTATCATCTATTTTGCAGCACTCAATACATTCAAGATAATGATCATTTTTAATATTCAACAAAATCTTTTTTGAAAATTTAAAAAACAAAATGAACACAATTGAAAGTTACATGGTAGCTGAAATCAAACTAAAAATAATTTCTAAAATTCTTTCCATTTAAAAAATATCTATATTGATGAGATACAAAAATTCACCTCACTTAAAAAGCTAATTACAGTGAATTTTAAAATATACTGACTTCAATATATTTAAATATAAATGAATATTTAAATTTAAGGAATAAAATGAAGAATCAATCATTATTAAAATTATGCAAATTTAAATTCTTTACATTTAAAATTAAAATCTGTATCGCTCTTAAAAAGACAAAAAGAAAAAGAAATTAACTGTGTTGTGAATAAAAAAATTCTAGTAATTTAATGATTTCCTTTAGTTAGAAGACATTCAATAATTATAATTTTTATGGGCGTAAAGTAAAGGAGTAAAGTAATATTTTCTTATTTTGTAAGAACTTAAAAATATTTTCTGGAATTTTCAGCATTTGCTAACATTTAAGAAGGCTAAAGAAAAAAAAAAATAAACAAATTATGAAGGAAAAATAATTGAATGCTGTCAGGCTAATTAAGGAAGAGATATATAACAGATTTCTTTTTTTAATTTTCTTATTTGGTAATTTTCATGCTCCACTCACTTTTATATTTAAAATTTAGTATGCAAAAAATTATAGTTTTTACATTTGAGTCATCAATTATCTTGGTTTTGTATCTTCAGAGGAATTAAATGCAAAACATGTATCTGAAAAATCATTTGTAGTTACAGAAATAAATGTGCAAAACAGTACATAACAACTGTGACAATATCAGATTTTTTTCTCAAACTGAAAGACTTAAATGAAATTCATTAGAAAAACTGAATTTGAAAAAAATAAAAAGCAACTCATCTCAATATAAATTAGTTTTATTTCTTGATAAGGTTACCTAATCATTTTAACATATAGAAGTAGAGTAATTGAACAAGTTTTCATTTCATGAAGCTAATTTTCTTACTCAGCCAAACTCAGTAAATATCTATATAGATATAGATAACAAACATAGTCATCATACACAAATGCTTTATCATTTTAAACTGCAAAAAAAAATACTCTAAATTAGAAAGTAATTTTTATTATTCATAGGTTAACTATTTTTTTTTCAATTATTGAAACATTTTAGGATGAATTCAGTGAAAAAAAAAAAACAAGCTAATTTAGTTTTCAATTTAATTTTTAATCAAATTTTTCTTTGTGAGCATGAGTTTTTATGTATAAGTATTTTTTAACTTTTAAGAATATTAGTATGACTGTATTAATTTAAATATTGAGGTAAATGCCTTCTCACCTCAGCATTTATACAAATACAGTCATACTGTATATTTTTTTCTATTAATAATTACTGTTTTTTTACTTTTTTTTATCATTTCACCTCAACCAAGTCAAAGTCATTAAGACACAAGCGGATACTGAGTGAAAAAAAGAAAAACATTATTAAGGAAAGAGATAAAAAAACAGGAATTAAGAAAACAGAAAATAACGATTGACATTGCATTTCAATTTTTGAAAATCAAAGTTAACTGAAAAGCAAGAGTTCAGAAGAAAGTTCCACAAGCAAGAAGTGCAAGAGAAGAAACTTTTAGCATAGAACTTACAGTTGAATCTCTAGCCAATTCAACTGTAAAATGATGAGACCTAGCCGCCAATCTAGTACTGCACTTAATTAAATTCATAAAGTCAAGGTATCAAAGAAGAAAGGTCATCAGAACAATTACCATGAAAATATTTTAGAAAAGGAACAAGGAAGCTACATTATGGCAGTGGGAATGTGACTGAAGCCAAGATGCCAGGTCACAACTGATAACATGGAAGATTCTTCTTTGGATTTTATCAAGAATATAGTAGAAGCACCATACTAGATGTGACTGATATTCAATGTATGGATGAATGGTAGAGTTATAAATATGTAAGATAGATTCTTGTGAGAAAGATTGACTAGCATGACACAGTGAACCAACTTTCCTTGCAGCAAACCTAGCAATTGATTCAATATAATCTTTCTACTTAATGTCAGCAGAAAATGTTAGCCGAGAAGGTGCCATGAGTCACTTCTGGAGGTTAATATAACTCACACTGATGGGAGGCAAAAAATGTTCTCTATGATGATTAATAGTGGGCGGTTTGGGAGACATTAATTGATTCATGATTTGATAAGAAATATTAAATCAGATCAAAAATTCAGCCAGAAATATCATAACCTTTCAACTTGTGAAGAAAACCAGTATCCCTGTCAAATGCTTTCAAAGCAACAGCCTGAGCTTTATCATTGTCATTTAAAGCTTGATAGACTTTCAGCAATAACTTAATATATCAGCAAATGATTTAGAGAAGCGAAAGCCATATTGCTTATCTGAACTTGAGTTCTTAAAGGCTGGAACAACAGAAGACAATTTCCAACAAGCAGGAAAGCAGGAAGCAGCAAAGGCATTTATTGTAGAGTTGAGAGAGAGCAGGAGCTAGTTCAGGAGCACATTTCTTAAGGACTATTGCAGGGATACTATCAGGTCCACGTGCTTTGTGGGGACCAGGTAATAGCAGAAACCATGAAAGAAGTTATATGCATATTATTCAACAAAGACTCAGTTCTAAGTGGAAAGTCAGGCAAAGATACACCAGATGAGTCAAGAGTAGAATTAGAAAAGAATATATGAGCAAAACATTCTGCTTTATCAGCAGAATATGATAACACCTTAAACTGAGTGAAGAGAGAAGGAGGGATGGAAAACTTACTCTTATTCAACAGTAGTAAAATTTATTACTATGTAACATTTACCTTGGAACCCATTTCTTTTCTCAACAAAGCAGAATTTACATGATGGCTGAACATATAAAAAAAGATTACTTATTTTATTTTTTAAAATATCAAATTTGTAAATATCCATTAAGAATTAGATAGTTTTCTTTCAGCTGAAATTAACACACAAAATGTTTACTCATCAAGTCTTACATCCTAAATATTGTGTTTGATTAATGGATATGAAATAAAATTTTACATTAATTTAAAAATGATCCACTCTATGAGTAACACCTTCGTTGTGGTCAGCTTGGGGTGAATCCTGGTCTGATCAATGGTTTGACCAGCCTTACCCCATGTGGTGATTGATTGATTATAAGGAGGCCAAGATCGATTTGTTGCAGGTATCTTTGTGCTGGGCTGGTCCAAGTCGAGCAAAGTTGTACTGTAAAATTGGAGAAAAAACAGCACTCGAAATATATATAAAAAATATTTACTATTTCTATATCAAATATTGTGTACAATGATTCATTAGTAGTTGTGTTAGGATACAGGTGCTTGTCGACCTAACCTGTTCCTAAATCGGATGCAACACTTGGGTAAGCTGGTAAGTTTTGGCTTGCAGAGTTAGTGAAATTTGTTTTACTGATTTGGTAAATTTGGCTCAAGGCTGAAGTTGGAGTTTCTTATGTTTGGCAGAAGTTGTGGAATCTCTCAGTGACCTCCACCACTTCCCTTCTGTCTCTTCTCAGCTCTCAACTGTCAACTCTCTGAATTTGCTTTCGCACATTTGTAGTTATGGACTCCAACTAGAAACCAGTGTCAGGCAAGATGTAGGTTGGGTTTCAGTGAATCCACTGATTTCTAACAAGAGTCCATTGTTGTCTGCCCAAAACAAAACTGGTGTAGGAGTGAGATATAGTTTTGGGAAAATTTGTATTTCATCCACCTGTCATTTCCATTATTTTTGGTCCTGAAAAATTGAATTACTTCATAATTTGGGAGAATTCCCTTTCTATCATGGGAGATGGGTGCAGGCATTGCTCCATCTGGTTACTTCTACTTTCTCTTATTAGCATCTCCCACGAGTGGTCTCCAGCTCTTTCAACCTCCTTAATGCCTGCTACCCTTCAGTGGGTACAAGCAGATCCTCTTCCTTCCTTGGTCGCTCTTCTGTGCCTGCCACTTCCACCATTTGGTTGAAGACTAATTAAAATTAAAAAAAAATTATGAAAAAAAGTTCCAAATGCTATCACCTCATAAGTGAATTGACACAAACAATTGGCTTTCTTGCCTTTGATCCAAGAGACACTTTCCTAAGGAGAATTTTGCAGCAGTTCATATTATGGTGACAATTTATTCGGCCGAAGGTCAACATATCTTCAGGTGTTCAGCCTATTATTTTCAATCCTGACATCTCCAAAAAAAGATTTTATTTGTAACTGGCATTTAACCCAACTTCCCTCATGTCGATTTCACAGGCCTTGTTTGTCAAATACTGTCAACACTTGCCCCCCACTGTCATCATAAAACCAAGCATTGTTCTCAGCCAGACACCTGGTTCATTTTATAAACCTTGATTCTCTGGTAATCAATTATTATCAGTCTATCAGTCTTGATATTCTTTTAACCCTTTTCATGCTAGTTTATTCATCAATATCCCATTTTTGTTGATATTCCAAGTTTTTATTATTATTATTAATTACCAGCAACCCAAATAGTGTGACATGCAATATTACTGAATTTGAATGTTGTAGTTCTTTTCAGGTTCAAAAGAGTATATCATAATTTTTCAGAAAATACAAGTTATATATTTAGTCAGTTTTACCTTTTGAATAGCTCACAAAAATTATATAAAGTTAATAAAGCTGTAAACATTATCCTACTTTCAAACAATACCAAATTTGTATATACATAATCAAAATTGGTAGTTTTCATCCAATTTAATATTGTTAGAGCAGTTTTTTTATGTCCATAGCTACTTGAAGTGATTTTCATTTGAAAATAGTTATGAAGAATAAGCTACAGTAAATATTTTGAATATGAAATGCATTTTAAGAGAGGAAAAATCATAATTTTTTTGGATAAAAAAATTATTTGATGCTGTAAGAAAACAACTGTGAATAACATGTTATGGGTATGCAAGTTAATGCATTTTAAATTATAATACAAGAGAACTGGTATAGAAATATCAAATCATAAAATTAAAAATGTCTGAACTACTTAGTAAAAATATTTCTTATACTCTTTCATGTCCAGATCAAAATGATTAACTCATTTGCACCTGTAGACATGCAAAAATACTACTATCTCTGCACCACAATAAGTGACTCAATTCCACTGCTTAGAATAATGTAAATATGGTCATTTATTGTAGAATAGAGGTAGTATTTATTTTTCATCATGATAAATTAAATTATTCTGTCTTCATGATCAGCCTGAATTTGTGGCCAGACAAATATCTGTCCTTTATATTTATTTTCTGTGAAAACGGTAATGACATTTGAAAACAAGTACATATTTCTAAAGTTAATCCATGTTAATATATTCAACCAAATAGTGAATTGCTTTTGTTTTGTATTTTACAATGAGAAGTTTTAAGTTTTATCTTTGTGTCATGGAAAAAAAGAAATTACTTTTATCATTATCATTGTTGAAATATTTTTATTTGGGTATTTTTTAACAAACAATAATTGACATGTTAGAAACACATTTATTATTCAACTATCAAAAGTGAATGAATCTAATTTCTTTTTAAATACATGTTTGAAAAAAATTGAGGGTTTTGAAAAAGAGAAGTGATAGGATATATATGAGAAGGTTTTGAAAATATTCAGTTTGACTTACTTCCCAAACTCAGTATTGGTAGGCATTTGGAAATAATAAACATATGTTATTTTCAAAAAGATAATGAAATTATATATTTTCACTTGTAGAATAAATACTCTTAAACTATGGCATGAGTTTTACTTGAAAACATTTTGTTTAGTAATTTACTTGAAACCACTTTCTTTAGTAATTTTTATTTATGTTAAATGATAAAATGATTCTGGGTGTAAAAGAGAATATTAAAATGAAAACCAGACACTAAGGAATGATAAAGAAATTCATTGTAGGAATATCAAAATGCTTTCGTTTTATATCAAATCCTGTCAGAAGAAAGTGTACAATAAATAAAACAAAATCATCTGCTACCTTTAAACACAAAACCAGTGGTTAGTAAAACTAAGTGATAACAATAACTCAAAACTATTCCAGTTTTGAAAAAAAAATCAACAACATAAAATCTTAAGCTTTTATACATTCTGTACCCTTCATTTTTATCCCTTTGCATCAAAACATTGAATTTACCAACACTTATTTTTGGTTTTCTGTAATGTAAGCTCAGTTACATTTTGATATACAAAATAAATTGACAAATCAACAGATATGGAACAAGTGAATTTTGTATGAAGAGAGACAGAACTACAAATGCAGAAAGTTGAATGCAAATGTCAGAAACAACTCATATAACCCATTCATATAGCTTTAGGGAAGTCACCTAAGATATTGCCCACAAGGGCATTAAAGGCAACTCATGTAGCAAGGCCATCATGCTATTTAACTAAGCTAAGCTGTAGGGCTGTGAATTTAGGTAAAAATGGCAGCGGTAAAAATGGCAGTGGTAAAAATGGCAATGGTAAAAATGGCAAAAGTGGATAAATAGGTAAAAATGTCAATGGTAAAAATGGATAAAAATGAAAAAATGGCAAAAGGAAAAAAATATAGATGAATATCTCACAATGAGTTCATTAAAATCTTGGATACAATACATAATGGAAAAACATGATAAGTTTGTCAAATTAAAAAGAATATTCAGCTAAAGCTCCCCCATCCCATGAGATTTTACATTTTTAGGTGATTACGTCTGAACACACTGAAGAACTTGGGAAAAAACAATTATAGGTCCACTTGATGACAGCTTCCGGTATTGAAATCAGAAACCGACATTAAGCGGTGTTTATCGGAAAACAGTTCCTCGTCAGTTTTGTACATTTAGAGTGTTTTTTTTTTAATTTCACTAGTTTGAACACGTGGGAATCAGTAATGCAGTCGAATAAAAAAAACAATATATTGGATACATTATTACGATGACGTTTAATATATTTACATTTTGTTACATTTCTATTTATAAAAAAAAAACTATTAGACTATTTAAAAAATAGAATAGTATTTAAAAATGTTTTCAATATAAAGTATTTAAAAAGTATTTTCACACAAAAACAAAACATTACAATTATAAAAAAATATTAAATAAACTATTTAAAAAATATTTTCACAGAAAACATTCCTATTATAAAAAAGTTTTATTAGATTATTTGTAAGAAAAAAACATTTCAATTAAAAAAAATACATTTTATTTGAATGGGATTCCTAACCTTCGCCTTTGCGATTTTTCCGATTTCCCAATTCCAATTAATTGTCCCAACACTAATATATATATATATATATATATATATATAATACACTAATATTATTATATATATATATATATATATATATATATATATATATATACACTAATACACTTATTATATATATATATATATATATATATATATATACACTTTTACACTTATTATATATACATATATATATATATATATATATATATATATATATATACATATATATATATGTATATATATATATATATATATATATATATATATATATATACACTAATATTCTTATTATATATATTTATATATATATATATATATATATATATATATATATACACTAATACTTTTATATATACATATATATATATATATATATATACATACACTAATAAATATATATATATATATATATATACATATATATATGTATATACATACAATAATACATTATTATATATATACATATATATATATATATATATAAACTAATATATATATTTTTTATATATATATAAATATATATATATACACACACAATAATACAATTATATATACACTAATACATTTAATTTATATATATATACACTAATTACACTTATTTTTGTTTATATATATAAACACTATGACGAATTATATATATATATATATATATATATATATATATATATACACACACAATGTCAGCTATCAATTATAAAATTAATTATAATCATCAAATTCAACATATAAGTACGCTTCGATTTGTGCTTTTACTGCAATTAGGAGTAGGAACCTTGTGCCCCACCCAATAAAACTTTTAAAATCGACATTGAAAATTTAAAAAAAAATTTTTTTAATACTGAAAAGCTGGAACTTAGCCCCTATTTAAAACAAGAGGAGAAGGAGCCATATCTTTTCAGACTAGAGTAAATATCTATTTAAAAATATTTATTTTAAAATATTGATTAACTTCTTAGCCCAATTTTAAACTAGAGGGTTAGGGATCTTTAGACCCATCCTTTTTGAACTTCATTTTTTTCTCTTTCTCCTTATAGCCATTTTTTTCTATTTATCCACTTTTGCCATTTTTATTTAAATTTTTACCCTGCCATTTTTTCATATCCATTTTTATGAGCACCATATATTTGTATGAAGTAGCAAAACAAACATTTCAGCAATCAAATAGCAGTTGTCACACTGAATAATTTAGTGTAACATTCATTACCTATATAATGAGGTTTGTTAAGTTATAATTTTTAAAAAATTAACATGTTGAAAAATGCAAATTTCAAGGATTAAGAGTTTTTAGATGACTTTTATTCACAAAAAGCATAGAAGATGAAAATAACTCAAAAATATATTTGTTGGTAATCAGTATTTGACTGACAAAAAGATATTTAGATATAGATTGTATCAAATTTAAATTATAGTTTAATGCATGTTTTGGTTCTTAAGTTTACTTGGAAATGAATATTAATCAGGTCGATGTTTAGGCATATATTTATAAATTTATTATAAACTTATAAAATCTATTTGATGTGACAATGATTGCATCATCACATCAAATAGATTTTTAATTGTACTTTTTACCTTTCAGTAATTAATATTTTAAAGCTATTATCTATTAAAATAAATCTAGTATAACAAATATGTGTTAATAATAAACAATAATAATATACAAGCTTTGTAAATGAATAATCAAGTAAATATCTGAGTAGTAAAATGAAGTAATGAACATTTCTAAAATACATTCCTATTTGGACAAAGCTTGTTTCCTGCTTTTATATTAAATAATAATGAAAAAGAACAATTATTACTGAAGAAAATTCTCAACCAACTTTCATGATTCCATATGGCCTGGATGCAACATGCAGTTTAACAACAAAAAGTCATTTGCATAGTGCCTTCCCAAATTATATGGTCTGCAGCTGCTTGCTGCAACTGCAGTTAACAGCAGCAACAAGAATTACCGAACGGTCTAATCCAAGTGACCAGTATTCAGATTCCAATTCTTTAGGACGACCCAGATGTTGTAAAAATTCCTGTAGATAACACAGATTGGACAAAATATGGTTTTAGTCAGGTAAAAGAAGTTATTTAAAAAATTTAATAATTTTGGAGAATGGTCTTTGAGCTGATTTAGTGATCATCTCTGTACAAACTACAAATAAGTACTGTCAATTTATAATTAGAAAGAGGTTTATTTTGAGGTAAAATAATAAAGATGATTGATATCATTTTTTAAGACAATAAAATATAAAATGCTAACAGATCATCACACACCCAAAGAGCATTTCCTTGAAGCATGTTTGCTTAGTGAAGTTCAGTAAAATATAACTGATTTAAAGAAATTAAATGAAAACAGCAAGAATGCAACTCTTAAAAGTGCTGAAATGAAAGCAAATATAAATTAAATTTATTTCAAAGTTTTGTTTAAAGTAACATTAATATTTGAAAATTAAAACAGAGAAAAAATATACTCTCCCAAACTTTGCTGTAAAAGATAATTGATTAGCAATAAAAAAATATACGAATACTGATGCTTCTAATTCTGATAATGATTAGAACCGACCTCTGTGAGAACCAGAAACAGCTGGTCAAAAGAATTATCAAGCACAAGGTAAGTGAAAATCAGAATACAACACTAAAAAAAAAAGAAGCTTCATAAATAAAAAGTGCACCCTGATTGACTAGCAGAAAAAATTATAAAAGAATGAAATAGAAATAGAGAATGTGCTTAAAAAATTTAAGATAAAATTACTGTTTTAGCCTGAATATTTTAGTGGAGTAACCACAAAGTTATAGACACTGATTTCTTTCTCGATGTAGATACAATCTTATACCAATTTATATTTCAATGTTATATTTTTAAGAAATGCATGTATCTTCCATTGCAATTTAAATTTTTAATGAATTATTTAATAAGTTTAAGACAGATTAAAAAAAAAAACTATTAATATATTTTCTTTACATAAGCATTCTTTTTTAATTTACAGTATTGGTGTGGATAATGCTTTTAACCTGCAGTCATTAAAAAACTTGTCATTTCATTATACAATATTTTGTATATTTAATAACATGTATAATTTCAAAAATAAAAAATCTTGTCAATTTTTATTATTTCTGTAAACTTCAAAATTTTTCTTTCATAATTTTAATTTTTTGTATTATGAAAATGAAAATATGTCAACTTAAAAATACTTATGCATATTGTATTTTTCAATGAAAAAAAAAACAAATGAAAAATCTAAATATCTTCTTTTTATATTAAATTGAAAATCAATGAGAATAACTTTTTGAATATGAATAGGAATTTTTGTTGTTTATTCTAATATTCTCCTTAGCAGTTATACAGAATGAATATTTAATTGATTTTGTTTTAAACAGGTTTATTATTTGAATTTAATGTGCATACAGTTTGACAAATAATTTTGTAAATGAACAAGGAATAAATTTTAATTTAAAGGAAAAAAATATATTGTTACTTAAATATTTATAATAGTTGAATAAATCATTTATATTACAATAATACTTTTTATCTGAAATTTTTTATATGAAAAAATATCATTACACTTATTTGTTCAAACTAGTATCTTTATCTTGGTTGACATCATCTCAATTATTCAACCAATATACCATCCATTTTTCTCAGGTATTTCTTGTAATTGATAACCATATGAAAATTTCCAGTCAAACCCTTTATTCCCATTATCCTTGTTAAAGGATATCTTGTATAAGATAATTCTATTTAGTTACTTTGTTTCTGTGATATCACTTGTCACTTTCATTAAATTAGAGTATATATGGATTTTTTGCTTAATCAATCTACCAAAATCTGTATAATTATAATAATACTATTCTAATAAACAAGTGCTACAATTATCAAATGATATTTTGCAACATATAACAATCAGAAGTGTTTAGAATTTATTTTTTCAGTTACATGTAATGTGTTCATTTAAAAATTAACTTTTAGAAATCATTTGTGAATCTGAAATAATGTAACATAACAACTGACTATTAGATAGAATCAATGCCAGGTAGAAAATTTTTTAAAGTTGAAAATATTTAGTCAGATTTTAGTCACCATATGTATTTAATTATAAACATAGCAATTAATAAATTATTATAAATTAAATAAGTAATTACATGTAATGTCTGTAGTTCAATGTCATGAATAAACATTCTAAAGATTAAAAACAAAAATAGTTTAATAACTTCAATTAGTGCAGCTAATGTGCAGCTTTAAGATAACTCATGATAAAACATTTTATGAAAACTATACATATATATATATATAGTGATACAATATGTTAATCCATATGGAATTTCCAGGAGGATATAAATCCAGGGAGAGCTCTATGTCAAAAGACAGAGCAAAATTATTATTAATTAAAGAATATCAAACACTTAAAATCCCATAGGTAATAATTTTGATTTCATGAGAGCTCTAAAAAAGCAGTTCTCAATCTTCAAGACCTACAAACAAATCACAAATGAAATGGAAAAAAAATACTCTGGTTAAAATCAAGAAATATTGCTATCTTATTTAGAGAGTGGGAAAAGACAGAGAGTGTTGACCTATGTTTCATAGACTATGCAAAGGCCTTTGACAAAGTATGTCACAAGGATCTGCTGGAACTGCTCAGCAACCTGGATATATTTGGGAAAGGTATCAGAATAATCAAGAACCTATACTGGCAGCAAACAGCATGCATGCGCATAGAAAATGAGTTCAGTGAATATACAAAAATAGAAATGGGCGTAAGGCAAGGATGCAACTTCTCACCTGACCTGTTCAACCTATACAGTGAGGCAATTCTGAGAGAATTGGAAACCCCACCGGGATTTAGCTTTAGCAGCCATAATCTTAACAACATAAGTTACACAGATGACACAGTACTGATAGCAGACACAGAAAAGAAATTACAAAATCTCCTACAGAAGGTAGTGGCAGAGAGTATGAAGAAGGGACTAAGTATAAACTACAAGAAAACAGAATGCATGGTCATCAGTAAAAGGATGAGCCTGAAATGCAATTTCTAGGTCAGGAACACTAGAATCAAGCAGACTTGGCAGTTTAAATATCTGGGAAGCGTTCTGACAGAGGACATATTGGGATGGCCAAGGATGCATTCCAAAAGCTGGGTAGAATATTGCAAGACAGGAGGATTCCTTTGATAACAAAAAGAAAAGAATACCGACATCTGTCCATCTTTATGGCAGCGAATGTTCAACGATTTCCTCAAAGATGAAGAAGAGTCTCGAGGTGATGGAGATGTGGTTATACAGAAGGATGCTAGAGATATTGTTGACCGAGTGTGCGAGCAATAATAAGGTTGTAGAGAGGATGCAAACAAAGAGGAGGCTTATACTTAACATCAGGAAAAGGCAGCTGAAGTTTCTGGGACATATAATGAGGAAGGATGGCCTGGAAAATCTGATACTCACAGGTCAAGTAGAGGAAAGAGAGACAAGAGAAAACAACGCATGACATACCTAGTGGGTTTAAGCAAGTAGATGACAGAATGTAGTCTAGGGGAGGTGGCAGAGGGAAGGAACTTGTTGAGAGCTGCAAGGGATAGAGGGAGGTGGAGAGCCATGATCGCCTACATCCTGAAAGAACATGGCACATAGAAAGAAAGACCTCAGTATGTCATTTGAGGATAAAATAATAAAAATTATTACCTATGGGATTTTAAGTGTTTGATATTTTTTAATTAATAATATATATATATATATATATGAAGAAATATAGTCTTAAGATGTGGTATATTTATGGGATAAAGTGCTCAATATCAGAGATAGAGCATGTGTAAATATAAAAGTGAATATAGAACACTTAGAGGCAAATTCGCCTCTATGTTGACTTCTATGTTCACTTTTATATATATATATATATATATATATATATATATATATATATATATGTAATGTGGAAATAGATTTTAATTTAAATTTATTAAAGATTTTAAATGTCATGTAATGTATCATTTGATATTTAGTAATAGCTAAAACATGCTTCCTTGATAACACTGTGTATAAAAATTTTATCTGTTTTTGTCTTTGGTTAGTAAGTGTTATTTCTTAATTGCTTCTGTCTAGAAAGCAAATGAAATGACTATATTCCCTTCAAACTTTTTTGTGACCTGGACATTGATATTTTGAAACTAATCTATTTTCCCTTACACTCCAGACAGATTCAGCACTGAGTTGCTGAAGGAGAATTTTCTAGAACTTTCTTGAAGTTTCAAGAACTTTCAAGAAATTTCTAAAAGTTTCACGATAGATGGCAGTATAAATACAGGGAATGTAAGCTCAACAGTTCAGTTTAATTCAAGCTGTCCCAAGTGCAGACAAGTTGTCATTGATAGATGCATTCATCACAGATGGCATCAAGAGGATATAAGCATCTGGCAGATGTGTTTTGCTGTCTGTGGCAAATTTATCAAGACAAGAGCAAAAAAGTACTCTGTGTCAACATCTGCTAAAAGACACCACATTTCACCTGTGAACTCTAGAAGATAAGATGGAAAGTTTTACTTGTTTGGATAGTGGAATTTTTAAGTGTAAAAGTTTTGTAATTGTAATTCGTTTAGCTAATGAGTAATTAGCATAAAGAGAGCTATAACTGTAGCTCATGGGCAACTTTGAGTCAGTGTATGTAGAATATCTATGGCTACTAAGTTTGATCATCAGAACAAAATGGAGCTCTGTTGAATACAGAAGAACTTGAAAATGTAAAGATTTGGATAAAATGCTTAGAGGCACATGCCAAAATAAAGAAGTTATGAAATGACCAAACACCTGAAGGGCAGAAAGAAATCACAGATCTATTTTTGGCCACTGCGCGATGCAAAGCCATTAGGCAGATTTCATTAAATACATACTTGGCTGAAATTGAAAACTTGACATTTAAGGAATTGAAAAAATATTGAGAAATATTCAACCAAAAAAAGATTGGTCATAGCTGAAGGAACCAAATTCTTAGCATTGAAACAAGAATTTGGGGAGCCTATAAGAAAATATCTAAGAAGGTTAAGAAATACCAGCAGGTATTGACTTCATACAACAAGGAGAGTTAATTGAAAAATTTAATACAAATGTAAACCAACCTGAGCTTATGGACACAGGTGCGATAAAAAGAACAATGATAAAATGCAGATATTGCAACTATAAACATGACTCAAAGAGAGAGAAATGTCCAGCATGGGGACAGACATGTAATATGTGCAAAAAGAAAAATCACTTTTAAGTCATATGTAGATGGCAACATACCAATGTTGAAATAATACATAAGTGTATATTTAATTGCAAAGAATTAACATTCTTGGGTTACAAATTTCAGAAAATGGTACTTTGCCAGACCTGAGATTAATACAAAAAATATTAAATGTTATCTTCTCCAGCTAATAAAAAATAATTGGAATCATTTCTTGGATTAGCCAATTTTTATAGCAAATTCTTGTCAAAATATTCTGAAAGAATTGAAGTATTTTCTGAGTTGTGAAAGAAGAATAAGGAGTTTGAATGGACACACCAAACAGCCATCATAAAATTAAAAGAAGCTCTGAATAAAAAATCCTTGGTCAAGATTTTTGACCCTAAAAAGGACCTTACATTAACCACAGATGCGAGTGGCCAGTCTGTATTGGCAATTTTGTCCCAGGAGGGACACCCAATGATGTATCATTCTAGTACATTGACAACATCTGAATTGAACTACTCTAATATCGAAAAGGAAGCACTTGTGATTGTATGGAGTATGACCAGAGCAAGACAATTTTTATTATGAAAAAATTTTTGAGATTTAATCATAAGCCCTTAGAATTTATATTCCATCCTAGGAAGAAATTGACAAAAGTTACATCATCCAGAATATTAAGATGGGCTATGAAGTTAATGGCTTTTGATTATGATATAGAATATGTGAAGGGAAACATGATACCACACATAGATGCATTATCCCAACTACAATTTGAAAAGGAACAAAACAAAAAATGTTAAGGATGAATTTTTGCATTGGGTGGAAACGGGTGTGTTGCCCATGAATAGACTAGTGATAGAGATGTTACAAGATCTAGTCTTAAGTTGAATTTATTAAGAATAAGGAAGACTAAATGGAATAATTGTTCCAATGCAGAAAGACCATACAAAAAACTAAACACAAACTATGAATAGAAAATAGTTTAATTTGTAGTGGGGATTTAGTTGTACCACTGGAAAAATGTGCAAAAGAAGTAATTAAAAGTGTATATGATGTACATTGTGGGATAACTGTTACACAAAAATGGTTAAAACTGGAAGCATTGTGGCTGGGATACACCCAAGATGTGGATATACGCAAATGTCCTAAATGTTCTGAAATTTTCACCACAATTAGTTACACTCTTGGCCTAAGGAAAAGGAACCATAGTTTAGAGTCCATATGGATCATGCTCAAGTTAACAGGGTAGGTTTATGTCTAATAATGGTTGATGCTTTTTCTACCTGGCCTGAATATTTCCGAGTTCAGGATAAAAAATCTATTACTGTAAAACAAATATGCCTATTATTTACTAGAAATGGAGTATCAAAAACATTAGTAACTGATAATGCTCCTGAATTCTGTGATGAAAATCTATGCTCGTGGTTAAGGAAGATTGGCTGTGTCCCATACAAAACACCTCCTTACCACCCTCAATCAAATGGGATTGCTGAATGAATGGTCCAAACAATAAATATGGGATTAAAAGCATATTCTTCTCAGCAAGAAAAGATTGAAATGTTCCTACCAAGATTATTGTTGAGTTACAGAACAATGCCACATGCTGACAGATTAGGGAGCTTGTCTGCATTAATGGGTAGACAGATTAGAGCTCCATTAACCATATCTTACTATATTAATGAAAACATATGGTACAAAAGAAATAAAGAAAATGAGCCAGAAAAGGCGAATTCCATAATGCAAAAAGAATATAACACCTCATTAATATGCAAGAATGGTAAAAATATTGTTGCCCATGCAGACCAGTTAAGAGCTAGTCAAAATTATGAGGAAGTACAAAGCAAAGCTAGTTCAAATGACTATATAGATGAACAAGAAAGAAGGGTTGTGGAATCAATGGAGAGATCAAAGTTCTTCAGAAGACTCAGAGTATGAAACATGGGACAGTGAGAATAAAAAAAAACAGATCAAAGTCCCCCATAATGAGAAATATTCATGAAACCAGTGAGAGAGGGAGTTAATATAAGAGAAGCTGAAGATCCATGCAGGGCGTAAAACACAAAAAGTTCAGGGAGATGTAATGAGATTGGTTTACCTAATAGGTCATAACAGGAATTTTCTTTAATTTAAATATTTTTACTTTTCTTTTTTTAACTAGTGTTATTGAAAAATATGTATTAAATATGTTTCAACAATTGCACATTAGTGTCCATAGTATCATGGATGTTTTCTATACTGGAGCCATAAAAATACAGAATATTAGGGATGTTCAGTATTCAAGATTCTGTATTTTTGTGGCATTTGCTACATTAATTGGGGTCTGAAATCAGAATTTTACAAATACAGGGCATGATTTTTAGAAATTTCAAAAATCAAAAATGCAATTTTTAAAAATTTTTCAATAACACTGGGTGGAATACATTTGTATTTTTATACCATATTTTTATTTTGCTCTTTTGCAAAGGGAGAAAATTAAATTCACAATTCTGCAAATTTGAAAGAACCAACTGATAACTCAAACAATTGCTTCTTCTGCATGGTGGACACTTACAGACGCCGACCTGGCAAGAATGTCCATGCTGTTATATATCCAAACATTCTGTCTTGTATCGTCCCAGTGCCACACTGCCCTGAGCTCCCTGTACTCACACTTCCAGAGAGAGAGAGAAAGAGAGAGAGAGAGAGAGTAGCCATCTTCAGAAGGGAACAGTAATTCAGAAGAGGATGAAGTCATTCATCCAGATTACAGAGGCGCAGCCGAGGAGAGAAACCCATACTACCCCAACCAAAATGACCTCAACAACCTGATTCACAAAGTCCAATGCTGAGCTTTTGATGTTAAGATTCAAGCAGTGGAATTTGCAGGTCAGAGAAAGCATCACCAGTATTTTTCAAGCTTTTTCACTGGTCTGTTCAAGGCAATTGGAATCACCTGCAACTCCAGTGAGTGGAATCTCTTCATTGACAGTTCATCCAAGAGCCTCAACGCCATGCTGCTTCATAATGGGAACATGTATCCATCTTTACCCCTGGCTCACTTGGTGCAACTCAAAGAGAAATACAGTACTGACAAGATCTTGCTAGATGCCTTGAAATATGAAGAGTATGGTTAGGAGGTTATCAGAGACTTCCTGATGTGTAATCTTAGAAGAAAAATGAATATTACTTTTGAATCATATGTAGTTTTGTTCCTACTTTGCATGAATGATAATGTTCCTATTCGCCAGTTTTCTTAATAGGAATAGGTAAATTTCAGAAATATCATTATCCTAGGTTACAAAAGCAAAGTTTAAAGGAAATATTAGCCTTTTTCATATTTTCTAGGCATAAACAAATAAGAAATAACAATTGTGACCCAAAGCTAAAATTTGTGTTACACAGTGTAATAGAAATAAAAAATATTAAACATCATTATAAATTTACATTTAGTTCAAGAAGATATTTTTATCTTGAAGTTATATTCTTTCCTTATTATTGAAAAAGAATAAATTTTGTTGTAGTGATTTAAACTTAGATGAAAATAACATCTAAATTAACAAAGAAAACAATAAATTTCAACTTAATATTAATATCAACAGAGATAAAATAGATAAAGGAATAAACACAAATATAACATGTGGGAGTACTGAAAAGTTCCCAGTCCAACCGACTACCTGAGGAAGTGATCAAAATTCGAATTTTAGGGAGAAGTCTTCTTAGTCAGGTTGAAAGCTTTTCAGCACCCCATCTATTAGTGCCTAATAGAATGAGTACAATAAAACTGAAACAATAGAACAAATTTTTATAAACATGAAATTAGCCATAATATATAATATAATTTCCTTTATAAAGGAAATGTACTCAGTTTTTTTAGTGAAGTATTACAAATGAATGCCAAATGTATAAGTAGAAGTAATTAAGACAATTATTTCTAAATGATAAAGTTATGGCATACTAGCATTTATTTTGTTCAGGCTAAAATCAGAATTCAAAAGATGAAGAAGCAGTGACAGAAAACAGATAAATGCAACAGACAAAACTGACAACAAACCATAACAATAAAAACAGCAGCAGTTGCAGAGACCAGGCATAAATAATATCCTCATAATACATATATATATAGTTCACACATATACACATCACTGTCATGTTTATAACAAGAATACATTATAGTATACAATAGGTCATTAAGCAGGCACTAGAGTGAATATCTAAAACATAAGTAGCAGTTAGTAAAAGAGAGAATTTGTAGCTATAAAGATAGGCAAGTATGACAGGTAGTAAAAGGAAGAGGTATTAGCCAGCTTACATGGCTATCCTGGTAGACCCCGGCCCACTTGATGTACTCGGAATGATTAAGGGCCAAAGGTCGGGCCAGAACTCCTATATAGTGCTGGAATAAACAACATAGCAAGGCAGTGCCTATGTCAGCATTACAAACACTTCTTTCATTGCAATACTGACACATTTACATACAAAAATAACAAGGAGGGAAAACAGAGATTAAAGAATTTTTAGCAAATATAATTATTTTAAAATTTTGAATTTTTATAATAATTAAAATTGAAAATTTGAGGCAATTCAAAATCAAATTCCTAAGAATTATGTAATAAGTATAAATTATGTAATATAATGAAAAAATTGTAAAAATAAGTTTTTTATTAATTTTTTTGTTATTTTCATAGTCTATAATGGTACATGATGTAAATATATAATATAATCAAAACAAGAAACTTTAGTACTTATAAATAAGGCATAGTTTTAAAAACAATATTCTGATTTTATTTCCTGGAATAGATTTCTCATGGAAATAATTTAGAAATCTCCACAAATTTCAGATCATATCTTTTTTTAAATGAAAACTAATTCCAGAGAGAATCAAAATACAATGGCAGCTATAAAAATACTGTATGCAAAAAGTTATGAGAAGATTTAGCAATAATCTTAAAAAAAAATGTATCATTTGAGTTATAACTTTTAAAATTAAAAGTCAGAACTTCTCTCTCTCTCTCTATATATATATATATATTTATATATATATATATATGAAATGGCAAAGTCCAACAATTATTTTAAGACATTTTTTATGCTTATACGTTCTTTTTTATAGATACAAATATTTAAGTAAATGCTCTGTTTATAATAAACAGTATTAATGACAATTTTCTCAGACATTCAGGCTGGTAAACAGCCTGAATGTCTGAGAAATTTTTGTAGAAAATATGTGTCCTCTGACAGGAATCGAACCTGTAGAACTGTCATATAGCCTGATGTGCTTTACCAATTTAGCCACAGAGGAGCGTTTCAGTTAGCAAGGTTGATTTTACTGTTTTTAAGCTACAATTCTCCATGATTTTCTCTCATACATTCATATCTGCTCAATGCATATCCAAATGTAAACAAATGATATCACATTATGAAATGGACAAAGTCCGACAATTATTTTAAGACATTTTTTATGTTTATATATTCTTTTTTAAAGATACAAATATTTAAGTAAATGCTTAAATATTTACTTAAATATTTGTATCTATAAAAAAGAATGTATAAACATAAAAAATGTTTTAAAATATATATGTATGAATTAAAAAAATATGAATTAAATCTGAAGCTATGGCATACCAAAGTTATGTAAAGTTTATTCAATACAATGAATGATGACAACTGTTGATGAGCAAAAAAAGCAAAAATAAATCATAATAATTATAATACACATAGCTAATAAGAAAGAAATTAGTAACTGACAGGTCTAAAAACAATTAGATTTAATAATAAAAAAATTAGTGGGTAGAAAAAGTAAGTTAAAAATAAAGAAGGTAAAAAGCAAAATACCACTAAGGTTTAGAGTAATTTACAAATGAGAGAAATAAACTCAAAGCAAAGAAGTTAGTAGATTTAAGAGATGATTAAAAAGGTACTTATGATTATAAAAACATGTAAATTGGTCTGAAATGCTTATTCATATTGGAGAGAGAAAGAGATGCACTATTTACATTGTTCAGACTATCATTCTCATCTTTGTTGCCATATTTATCACAACATTTTGGCTGTTGTACACTCTGGCCTTCTTCAGGTGTTTGGAAAGTTGAACTGAACCCTTTATTTCGCTCACTGGGGTAGACTGTTCTAGTTCAGGGCACATAGCACAGTGGATAAAGGTGTTAGATCCAGTGACAGGACTCAAAGAGTGTGAGTTCAATACCTGGTTAAAGCGGTAGAGAACTTGGAGAGGGGAATTAACAGGAGATAACTAATAACTGATATTCATTAGACATGGCACGTGAAACTAGAAGTGAGCAAAATAAAGGGTTCAGTTCGACATTACAACCACCTGAAGAAGGCCGGAGCATACAAAGGCCAAAATGTTGTGACAAATATGGCAACAAAAATGAGGATGATGGTTTGAACAATGTAAATAGTGTACATGATACCTCATCTCAGAAATAGACAGATACCATAAAAAGAGAAGGAAGGAAGATTTGAATTAAAGCTAGCAATAAAATCTTACAGAGCCTGAACTAGTGCAATGATAAATTACTTAGCAAATCCTACAACTTTTAGATTTGACTCATATTTTGAAATAAGACAGCATCAAGCATTAAGGAATTTGTAAAGATTAATTCTGCATGGATGTGTTAGTATTTAAGAATAAATACTAAATAGTTACAAAGATTGCTTCTGAATCCAATATTGCCAATCCCAAGCATAATTGTAAACATCTAAAGAACAGTAAGACATAGGCAGATAAATTCATGGATTTTAGCAATATCTAGAAAATATATCATGCTTTAAGGGTATTTTTGCTAATAAATATGCTTTAAGTCTACTATATAATCAATAATAAATGTATGTTATCTATACTATAAGATCAATAATATGTTATATGCTTTAAGTATACTACATAACCAATAATAATAATAATAATAATATATATATATATATATATATGTGTGTGTGTGTGTGTGTGTGTGTGTGTTATATACTTTAAGTATAATATATCACCAAATATATATATAATCAATAATAATACAAATAAATGCATAATTTAGGAATAAGATAGTAAAATATTCTGAAATCTTATTCTATCAAAGTATTATAAAAATGCTATCTAAAAAATCTAACAATCCTTGTAACATTTCATTTTCAGTTAAATATATCAGACAAAAGTGAAATTATTACAATGTTCCAAGACATTTCAGGAAGCCTATTTAAAATTTTAATGTTGTTAATAATTAAAATCAATTTTACCATTGCAATAATTTTTGTAATTTTTTTTTCTAATAAGAAATAATCAATTATATATATGCATGCCCAATATGTAAAGTTTAAGAAGAGACAAACAATTATAGCTATGCAATATAATTAAACACATTTTAAATATGATACTCACTCATTCTTAGAGACATCAGACCATTGTTATAAACAACATTCATAAGCACAGGGGAAAACAAGTTTAAAACAATGAACAAAGCAAAAAGCATGTAAAATTTTCTTTTGCTAAATCAAATTGGTTTGGTTTGTAATTTTAATGGTAAACAAGACAAAAAATGATAATCTTGAAGTTGTTCATATTGTTACATTTTTTTATTAAATTGAAGAGTAACAGCTTGAATGTTATTAAAATAAAAGTATATAAGATGCAAAAATAGAGAAAAGAAATATTTTGATATTTATATTTTCAATTATATTAATTATTATTAAAGTCGTCGTTTTTACTTATGCCTGTTACATTAGCTTTACCATATCAACTTTTTTTCCAGTAGCAATAAAATAGATACTTTTGCACTGTGTAATAAAATGATATTTAATAATTTTAAAATAACAGTCATACCTGTTCAATTCTTTTTTAAAATAACTTTTTTTTATTACATCCTGCTAAGTTTCTCAACAGTAAAATCTGATCAAACCCATCATACATTATATTGTGGAAGAACATTAAATCAGGAAAAAGTGCCAAATATTAATATATAGTAACTTGCATGTACAACCAATACAGAACATTATGAATGTTAAAGCATATAAATAATACAAAGGTATGTTTGATCTCATATACAATTTCTAAATAGTATCAATAGAAAACAAACAATAGATAAAACATTCTAATATTTCAATCATCAATTTCAGATTTTGTTTCTATCAAAGTTTATTTTTTGATTTAATCTGAATTTTATATACAAAGCCTGTTTCATCATAAAAATACTTAATGCTTCATATTATAGTTGCATTTAAGAGAAAGATTATCATTTGATCATTATCATCAAGTTGATTAGTATATGTGTTCTATATTAATTAATTAATTTTTTAACACAAGTTTCAAAGAGAAACAGAAAGATAACAATATAATTATTAAGCCTAAACATAAAATTGAAAAAAAATTTCAAATGAAATTTTATATAAGCAAAATATATTTATAAGTAATCTTCTGGTTTTGTTTCTTAATATATAAGACCAAAATTCACATTACAAACACTAATTTGTATTTATACAAAGATCACCATTAATATTTACAAGAATAATCTAACCAATTTAAGGTGATTTTATTATTTGAAACAGTTAAAACTATCTGTAATTGCAGTTTTATTATTAAAGTTTTTTGGGACAAATTAAAAATAGTGTATAATATAACCTTATTTTATATTAGAAAAAAAATAATCAAATCAGTAACTAATAAATGTATAACAGCTGTTTCAGAAATTTAATTCATTAAAGTGATAAGAATAATCTAAAATAAAATTTATATTATATAAATTAATGTCAATTTACAGAAATTTAATTCAAGTATATTATGAAACAGCCATAGAAATTAAATTGTATATAAATAACATGCAAGCACTAAAATAATTTCCTTCCTTTAATCACTGATAGACATTGTTTCACAAACAAAAAGAACAAGAATATAAAATATATAAAGATAATTTCTTCTAGTAATCAACAAAAAACAACAAAATGAAGAAAAAAATCTATCTCTTGTCAACACTAAATTTTTTTTAGTTGATTTAGGAAAATTTTGATGTGCTGAATCAAAAAACCACATTCAATCAGGTCTACTTTTTGAGCTATGGCCACATGCTGTTTTTTTACATTTTTGTTTACATTGTTATGCTCAATAAAATATCTAAATATGCAACATATTTCATAAAATAAAACTAATTATTATGTTAATTATAAATTTATTAATTTGAACCCATCAGAAGTATTTCCAGCCCAAAATAGCTAAAATAATTATTAAAACATGCCTCCAAAATATTTATAAATCAATAACACACAAAGTGCTTACAATCTCAAAACACACCAATGAAACTGTACAATACAAAACTATAGAATACATATCAGAAAGGTTGTTTTATCAGTCATTATAATTTAGGTATACTGCGAAAATATTGTGCAGACGTAGTAGTAAGTACCATGTGACTTTTTAGGGTCAATTATGAACAAGTAAAAATATAATTCAGGAGACAATTTCTCAGGAATAATGGTATAAAAATCACTATGTTTGAGCTCAATGACAGAGTCTAACCGATTCCACTAAGGTCCATGCCACTCTAACTACTGATATTCAAAACCTAATTCGTTTCCACACACACTATCAAGAAACAACTCAGCAGCACTGACCAAACCTTAAAAGGACCACTTAAAGAGCTTAATTCTATCTATCTCCTTTAGCCCCCATTACTACCATGTATGCATACTACCATGTATGCATACACATGTATTGCACAAACACACTAGTACCAACATTTTACCTTTCTCAGATACACATGCAATACAGTTTGTACTATATACAAGAAAAAAGACATTACTCATTCAAGACATTTCAACCAACTGTATATTCCAGCTTGAATTCTTGTTATATAAAATTAATGTTATTTCTTAATATTATATTGTGTTTTTATATATACGATTTTATTCTTCTTGGGATTGTTTTAAAAGGCCAGTTCATGATCTCAGCTTGTCAAAGTCCTCTGTTGAACTATTGGCATCCATATTGAAGGAAAAAACTCCTCTCTGACAGTGCTTGCATCACCTTCTAGTACAACAAGCATCAAGAGTACGTCAGTTTTTTCTCTGAAGAGAAGGACTAGTACTGTACAGATATTGTGTAGCTTCTGCAAAAAATTGAAATGCCACAATATGATCCCAAAAATTGGAGACTGTTCATTGACAGCAGCAAGTGATTACTGAAAAGTGTTCTATTGCATAATGGCAACCAGTTTGCCATGCTCATTTGAAGGATAAATATGAAGCAGTGAAGTATGTGCTGGAGAAAATTCATTATAATCAGCATGAGTGGTTTATTTGTGTTGACCTGAAGATAGTTAACTTTTTGTTGGGACAACAGTCTGGGTTCACCAAGTACTCATGCTTTTTGTACATGTGGGATAGTAGGGACACTGTTCAGCATTACACAAAAAATGGACGGAAGCATGGAAGGCTTTTGTTCTGCTTGTAAAGAACTTTCTTGACAACAGCAAGGAATTATGCATAACTTGTCATCAATATGCAGACTGCTTTCAGAAACCTATGATGCAACATGAGCAACAAAATGCATCATTTATTCTCACATATGGATCAGTAGATCCTGAGAATCTGGGATCAATGAGCAATGAACAGAGGGAGAGATTCCATCAAGACATGAAAGATGGGGACCAGATATCAGGGACAGTCATGATGGCTGATTACTGCTGGACTGAAGAGACATACTTCTGCTGCTAATCATTCTAAGGGTTTGAATAAACAGAATTTCAAGGCCCAAATTTTGAACAATAATGACACAACAATCAATTCATTGTAATCAATATTTGTAACATTTAATTAATAAATTGTGTTAGGAAACATTTTTTTTCTTTTAAAAACTTATTTCATATGAGAAATATTAACAAAATTTTAATTGATAATGTCACAAAAATGTCATCAATTTAGTCAGAAGATCAGATTTTAAAAAACTCAACTTAGCACAAAAACATGACCTGATCGAGAGAAATGGATGCCATTTTCAGATTCAACAGTGAGAAATTGTCCTAATCATTTTTTTTTGTTGCTCAGGCATAATGTTTTAAAAGCTATTAATTTTAATTAGTCATGATACACATTAAAGCTACAAAAAATAAAAAAAAAAACTTTTGTATTTCATCAATGGTTACAAATGTAGCTAAAAAAAGTAATAATAAATAGAAAGAAGAAACTTACCTGGACTTTTGAACGTATTGCACCCATGGCAGGTATCTGTGAAAAAAACCCTTGAAAGAAGAAAAATATTAAATTAATAATTTATAAAAGTAGTTTTTAATCATTATGATATATATATATATATATATATATATATATATATATATATATATATATATATGTATATATATATATGTAAATATATATATATATATATATATATATATATATATATATATAGAGAGAGAGAGAGAGAGATTTTCCAAGTGTAGCTTAGATATGGCACAAGGCTGAAATTAGGGGCACCCAGTGAGGATCAAACTCACTACTCAGTCGTAATTGTTCTAGCGAGCAAAGCTTGCTAACCATTACACCACCTCAAGGTGCCCTAAATATATATATATATTTATATATATATATATATATATATATATATATATATATATATATATATAAATATATTGATAAAACCATTAAAAAATAAAACCACGTGAAAAAAAAAAAAAAAAACGTGAGAAAAAAACCCAAAGCACTATTCTAATAACCAGGCTCTTTGGTTTATTATAGGTGACAATATGGGGAAATTGTGCCATCATGCAGATCAAGGGTATCACCTTGTTCTGATGTTTTTAGTTCTTTCTTTTTTTACTCCCAATTTTTTCCTCAAGTATACCAATTTGCCCTCAGGTGTTTACAGGTTGAGTCATCCGACATTTTTCAATTGAGTAATACTCTCTCTCTCTCTCCCTAATATATATATATATATATATATATATATATATATATATATATTTTAATTTAAAGAAAAGCAGACCACTTTAAGGTTCCATTGTAATAATTTATTTCACCAGAGAATTTTATCCTTCTCTGGATCCTCAGACTTCACTTTCAAAAGGTGAAACAAAAAATGAAATTAAAATTTACACTTTTGACAGGCAGTATTAAGCTTATATAAGTTGACATAGAGGGTGGTGAGGGATGGTATGAAAGACATGGTTGAGTTTAGAGAGGGAAAGGAGAGTTTTAAAATTTATTTTTATATTTCTTTTTATAATACTTAATAGTATAGCTTTAGCAATTTAGATGAAAACAGATTTTAACATTTGATAGTAATTTAGATGTTTAAAAACTCGACAAATAAAATAAATTTGATGCTTGTTAGCAATTTAAATATTCAACTTCTCCTTAATTAAATTAGAGATTTAATATTAGTTGAATATATATTAAATTATTCGCTCTGAATTAACATTGAGCTCTCAGGATTTCATCCTTTTTGGAATTATCCATAATAGTTACCAAGATTTTCGTTTAGACATTAATTATATATATATATATATATATATATATATATATATAAAATCAGGAAACATTTGAATTCAACACTCAGAGGTGACAGGCTGCTTCATGCTGGACGCAATCATCAGGCCGTGAATGCTGTATATTTTCTCGGCTATTTATATATATGGGTCAGTGGTGCATTGTGGGTAATCTATTCTGGCGCTTATTTTGCGGGAGTCACTTGTTTATTTATTTGTTTGGGTTAATTTATTTTACTTGCACCTGAACAAATTAAACCCACGTGTAACTGTAGAATTAAGAATGAATGTCCCTTAAATGGTAATTGCTTGCAAAACTACGTAATATACCAAGCCACAGTAAAATCACTAGATAGTGAAGAAAAAGTATACAGAGGACCCTGGAAACAAAGAAACTATGCTCACAAAACATCTTTCACAAATAGTAAATACACGAACAGTACAATGCTTTCCAAGTACATCTGGAAAATTAAAAACAAAACACAAATCACACCAAAAATATCATGGAAAATAAGGAAAAGATCATCAGCATACAACAATCAATCAAAAACTGTTAGAACTAATAAAAATAAGCATAAATAAGCAAAAACACGTAAAAATAATCAATCCAAATAAATAAATTAAAAACTGTCCACCCGGCAAAATAACAGAATAGACTATGGCAAGCAATTTAAACATTGGACAATTAAATAGCTTTAATTATCTCCCCAGACCAAAACAAACTATTAGATAAGCAACCTAAGCAAATCCCCCACCCAATTTTTTTACTACGTTAATAAAACATCAAAAAACGAAAAGAATAAATAATACTAGTGGTGGAGACAGGATACCAGCCATTGTCTTAAAGAAATTTGCACCTGAACTGGCGCCCGCCCTCTCCAAATTGTGTAACTACTGCCTCAAGGAATCTTGTTTTCCAGACTGCTGGAAGTCCTCATCGATTGTTCCTGACTTTAAGAACTCTGGCGACCCCTCTGACCCTTCAAATTACTGTCCTATCAGTCTCTTACCCACCTTTGGCAAATTCTTTGAAGCTTTAATCAACGCCGAAGTGGTTAACCACCTTACATCCCATGATCTTCTCTCAGACAAGCAATATGGTTTCCGCTTTGCCCGATCTACAGCTGATGTGCTTATGGCCATCACTGAAACTGTCTAACAAGCTCTTCAAAATAACAGAGAAGCTTGTGCCGTGGCTCTAGACATCTCCAAAGCCTTTGATAGGGTTTGGCATGCCAGCCTTCTTCGCAAGCTCCAGTGTTATTGTATTACAGGTCGATTGTCTGACCTAATACAATCATTCCTGTCCAACCATCAATTTAAGGTCATTCTCAATGGATTCTCCTCCAGCTCCTATCCCACAAATGCAGGTGTTCCCCTAGGCTCTATCCTAGGCCCTACTCTGTTCCTCATCTTCATCAACGATCTTCCTGACATCATAGATTCCCAAGTAGGCATCTATGCAGATGACACTGCAATTTACTCTTGCCTCAAAAACAAATCTAGTGTCACTGACTGTTGGGGTGCACCCACCTTCCTAACTAGTAATGGACTGGTCTCTCTTATATAAGTCAGCTCTGGAGAGAGAGAAATTTGCGTCAGAGAGAGAGTCAAGTGAGAATTTCACTGACCAGACCTTTGTTGGACTGTTTTTTGACTTCCGTTTGTTCCTCATATTGATTGAATTGAACGTCTTTTTGTTAAGTTTTGTCTTTTATTATTTTATTTGATTTGTGTTCTTTGAATATTTTGAAAAAGATTTTTTTATTTTTATTCTTTTCCTTTTTTTTTCCCTCCTTTTTTAAAAAAAAAAAAAAAAAAAACAAAAAATTATCTCGTTAATTTTTGTTTATTCGTTTTATTTTAAATTTCCTTTCTGTCTTTTTTCATTTTCTCTTATTTCTCCTTTAATTATATCTCCGTTTTTTTTTTTTTTTTTGTTCTGTAACCCCTGTCTGTGTAAAATTGCATTGACTTTATTAATAATTCTTTTTTTTTTCCTTTTTAATACCTTTTAAGTTTTTTTCGTGTTTTTTCTTTTTGCCATTTTGTATTGTATATTTGTCTAATTTTTTAAACCTTTATTTACTGCCTATTTGTACATATATTTGTCCATTTATTTTGTTCTAACGTTTTTCTATTTATTTTTTCTATTGTTTATTTGTTTTTTTGTCAGCCATCTTGTTAAATTGTAGCTAGCTCTGTATATTTTGCATATTTTAAATTTATTTTCTTTGTTTTTCCTTTTTGTCTAAGCGTTTTTTTTAATTTTCCTTTTCGTTTTTTTCTTTTTTTCTTGTTTTATTTTTTAGGCAAACCTTTTTAATATAATATTTATTGTATGTGTTTTTTATTTTTTTTTTGTTTGTCTTTCTTCCAGGTGAGATTTGTATTTCTTTTTTTTGTGATTTTTTTCTCTCCTTTTTCCTCCCCTTCCCTGTTAATACAACAATATGGAAAAAAAGAAAAAAAAATCCTTCCTTTTTTTTCATAAAAAAAAAAACAACTAAAGCAGACTACAGAAAGTCTTAAGAAAACACTTATTTAACCCCCAAAGAAAGACTCTCCAGATAAAGACAACATAAATGAATACCCAGCCCTAGATCAAATTTTCCCTTTCTTTTTATGACATTCTGGTAAAAAAAATGAAAATTATTTCTTTTATGGATGCCTGCAATGGCAATAAAAAAATGAAAAAAAATGGAGGCCAATAATAGCCATAAAACCCATTTGAGGCCAAAAGCCAAGAATGGCTCTCAAGAGAAGACTGAGGCCGGGGAATTGCCCTCTTGTTGGAAGTCCCCCCCTTTCTTGTATTATCAATGTAGCGGAATTTCTTTGAGCGAGCTAAGAGCTACGCACACCTTGTCATAGAAGGTGGACTCTTAGAAGACGCCCAGGAACTAAGAAAAATTGAAAAACGAATAGTGTCAGTATTTTGTCGTGGACAAGTTTATCGCGCAAGAATTTGTCGCCGACGAAAGACACAGTGATAAAATCACTGGAGTCCTTGGGGTTCAAGCCCCTCAGAGTTGTGAAAGGAGCTGGCTTTTTCATGTGGGACGTATTGTTACCCACGCCGGAAGATTGTTTGGCAGCGTCGAGCAAGGACTTGATCACAAAAGATCTGATCCTGCGGACGAAATACTTAGGCCAAAGAAGGACCATTTTTTTCAATATACGAGGTCCCTCCTCAGGTTCTCGGGGAACATCTTTCGGCCTACCTGTCTCAATTCGGCGAAATACTGGCCGCATCTTGCGATAGACTGAGCGGGGGGTGGAGTTTCGACATCTTTTCAAAAAATTTTCCTTCTCCATCCCCAACTGTCTGGTAGTAGGAAATTGAAATTGCCGGTCATTGTGACCCTTTTCGTCTCCGGTATGCTGGAAGTGTGGAAAGACTGGTCACCTTTCCTCTTCCTGCCCAGAGAAGAAGGCCTCTGGAATTCAATCTCCCGTTGACCAGAATCCCCTCTGACCGAGTCTTTAACTTCCGCCCGCCTGTAATGGGCATGCCAGCTTCTGGGACCGGGTAGGGAAAATCCTCCGGTTGGTCAAAAGACCACATTCTCCAAAGAGCCTTCACCCACTGCTAGTGCAGTTGTGGAGAAGGGGGAAGGGAATGGCTAGTTGCTGGTAAGGCCAGAGGGAAGCGCCAGACAGCGGGTCCTCAGTCCCCTGAAGCCCCAAGGACGAAAGGCACTAACAGCCCCACTCCTCTGGCAACATTAAGGGCGATGCCCCGGCCTCTGAAATATCTTTCAAGACAAACAAAAAAAAAATTTGACCCAGGATTTCAGAAAACCGAAAAAATTAAGGAGTTAAAAAGAAATTAGATAATCAGCAATCCCAAAAAAAACTCCTTCCACGTCTTCTCTTTTTTCCATCCCCTCTCTTAAGAAACGACCCTCTCCCCCAGATAACTCCATCCAAAAAAAATCCCTCAGTAGAGATCCTAGCCCTTACAGACACAGATCTTTCTACACACCCCCTTTAACACACCTACCCCATTCCCCTGTTAAACAAAAACCCTCCAGCACACCTTTACATACTCCCAGTCATTCCCCGGTTAAAATGCCACCCCCTGCTTCCAAGCGACAAAGAAGCCCCCTCACAAGAAGGAAAAAAAAAAAAAATTAAGACTCAATTGCCTTTTTATAATACAGGAGAAAATGTCTATGATATTTCTCCTGGCCCAGGCCGAGAGAGCCAGGGATTATGGAAACCGTATTAAGGATTTGAAATATTTGCTATCAATAAGGCAGTTTGCAGACCAGGACATTGAAGTGCCCCAAAATTTTTCAGGATTTAAAGGGTTCTCCGATATAAATGATCAGAACGGAACCTGAGCTAAACAGGTTTGGGCTATGCTTGATTTATATCAATTCTTGTAAAATGACATTGCCAATCGCAATCACCCAAAATGAACAGCTTAAAAATTTAAAACAATTCTGTGCAGGGATGGTCCCGTTTTAGTTCACCCTCCCTATATAGAGCACTTAAATTGACCTTCCCCTCAAGATATCGGCGGTTCTCTCCATCAAAACTGAGATGGGCCATGGGTCTATGGGAGAGGCGGTCGGTATCCTTACCCAGTCCATGTTCAAACCAGTAGTTCAACCCTAATCAGGCTTCACTATGGCTCTCTGGTTAGCTAGTTTAAATGTCCGGGGCCTGAGGTCCGAGTCTCGCAGGGCGAGGCTCACTATCGTGACCTTCAGCGCCTCGGGTGAAATATTTGTTATGTGCAAGAGACCGGTTTTCTTCTCATGACCGTGAAGAACATTCTGTCTAGGGGGTTCGCCCTTTATTCAGCATGTTTTTGATGGTCGTTCGAGGGGTGTCTCTTGGCTAGTGAGCAAGTCTTTGAAGGCTGCATGTACCCTTGTCTTCACGGATCCGGCGGGCAGGCTTTGCGTGCTGGATGTTACCATAAAGGATAAGGCTCTACGTCTCATTGGGGTTTATGCGCCCAATATCCATTCGGATATATGCTTTGTTTCGGCAGATCGCGCCGTTTTGACATCATCTCGTCGGGTAGTTTTAGCGGGGGATTGGAATGCCGTCCTTGACCCCGATATAGATCGTATAGGGCAAAAACAAGGTACTAACAACCCGGAGATGAAACCATTTCGGGACTTTATCGATGGGTTTGATCTTGTCGATAAGTACCGGAATGAACACCCTCGGGAGGTAGCATGGACTTGGACTAATAGTGGCAACTTTCCTGGGAATATTTATAGCTACCTGGACCGAGTCCTAGTTAGAGAGTCGATGTAGGGCTCCTAGGGTGTCCAAGTTTCCATAATATAGTTTATACGGATCATAGGCTTGTCCGGGTTCGTGTAAACTTAGATAAGTTATAGTTTAGATTATGGTTACTGGAAATTGAACTGTTCACTATTTGGTGAGCAGGGTTTCCTGACCAGCTGCTACTAATATATATATAAATATATATATATGTGGGGAAATGCCTGGTGGGGGCAAATTAAAATCTAAAATTAGAACGTTTGCTGCCGATTTTAGTCGTCGATTCAATCTAGATAGATTAGCGGCGATAAACGGCTTTAGAAGAAAAAGTTGATTGGGCCGTGAAATCCCGTGTTAGTGGGGACATAGTCTTAGCTAAGGCAGAGTTGTCCTCCTTGCTTATCAAGAAGGATCAAGCTCTGGTAGTTAGGGCTAGGTTAAAAGAATGTCTTCTGAGGCCAAATAACATGGCCGCTGAACTGCATGCAGAGGAGAATAGAGGTCAGCGTCTAGGCGACATATAGCGTGCGTCACATTGCCGGATAAAAGGGACCGTGACTACAAAGAATATGCGAGGCCTTTTCGGGATTACTTTCAGGATCTTTTTTCACCCAGGGAGCCCGGTCTGAGCTCTGCTCAGTTCGACGCCTATTTAGCTGACTTTCCCTGCCTTGAGGCAGCTGGAAGCGGCTAGGTGCGAGGGTCCCATAACAGGGTTGGAAATCTGGAAGCTGGAAGCAGGTTGGCCTGGATAAAAATCTCCGGATTAGATGGTCTTCCCCATATTACTTGAGGCTGTCGCCCGTTTTTGTTCCTTTGCTGGAACTGATTTTCAACCACTGGATGAAGCAGGGGTCTTTACCTCAACGCTTCACCAGGGGTGTCATTTTGTTGCTGCGTAAAGACAAGAACGGGGGGATGGGTTAGGAACTTTCGCCCTTTAACGATGTTAAATAGTTAAAGATTTTGGCGAAGATCTTAGCCAACCGTTTGCAGCTTAATGTGCTAGTCTGATTGGCCCCAACAGACTTGTGCTGTGAAGGGCAGGACTATTCAGGATAACCATTACATGGTACGCTTGATCTTAGAACAAGTCGACAGAAGCCGCGCTGATCAATTTTTCCAGTCCAAGGCCTTCGATAGGGTTGACCATCGATTTCTGGAGGCTGTCCTTTCGGCGGCCGGTTTCTAGTTTAAATTTTTTTGGATCCGAAAAATGAAGGCGACTAAAACCGCTGGTGGAAGTGAATGGGGATTGAAATTTCTGATTGTCTGATCCATTTCAAGGTTGTCCGCTCTATATAAATGGTTCTTTCAAATTGGAACCATTCCTTAAAAAAGTTAAAAAGCGAATCCAAACCACGGATAATTTTTTTGCCTGGTGCTTCCACCTCAGCCAGGTGTGGCACCTTGCATTATTAGAAATATTCATAGAAATATGATTTAATTTTTTTTTTTTACTCGGTTTATTAAAACAGGTTGTTAGTTTTTTTTTTAAGACGAAGAATAATTGAGTTGAAAATAATTCACTAAGTTGTTTTAGACGATCCTAAAAGAAAAAGAAAAAAAAGAAAAAAAAAAAAAAAAAAAAAAAAAAGAGATGGATGATGCATGACCCAGTCATTAGTGAAAACAGGTGTCAGAAAGATATCTTGGCCAACATGTTGGCCGAATTTTTAAAAAATTGACAATAGGGATTTGTTATTTAGAAGGGAAAATTTAGAGAAAGGGAAAGACCATGATTGATAAAAAGTGTATTGATAATGAAAAAAAATGTCGGTCAAAACACATGACCGACTTTTGCGTGAAAAGACTCATTATCAATTTGGAGAAAGGGAAATTTTTTAGAACAATGGAAACGAAATTTTATTCAGAGGAAAGGTGTCTTTTTAGGTTGAGGGGGTGACCGGTGGAACTGTATACAGATTCTGACCTGTTAAAATTGGAACCCCACGATGAAGGAAGTGGAGACATTTTCAATTCAGATAATTAAGATTTTTGACTATCAGGTCTGACCAAAAAAACAAAAGAGGTGAAGAAACGATTGTCTCGGCTCACAGATAAGCGCCAATATTCTTTCCTGAAGTCACAGCTAATTAGCGGCAGGCTGTTTTGACAGAACCCAGGTGAGAAAAAGCCAAGATTATCATTTTCGTACGTGCGAAAAAAGGCCAAATTAGATTTTGTTTTTTTAGAACAAGAACGATGTAAGCCACGCCCGATTGGAGACGCGGAGGATTGTCCCACCACAGTCTCATTAGCCGAAAGCGTCACGTGATATGCGGAAAGAGGAGGGAGAATGCTCGATCAAGAACCATTGGTCGAAAACGGTCACGTGGCATGCGGAAAGAAGAGGAGGAATGCTCGATCAGGAACCATTGGTCGAAAACGGTCACCTGACATACGAGAGACCGGGGAGAGATGGGTGTGCGCCCCCCCCAGAGGCACTGTGAGGAAGTAGGGATGAAAATAATAGCGATAATGGGAAATTCAGAACTAATGCGACTTTTGGGATTATCGAGAAAGCCCTGACGCCGACAGACCCACCCCAGTTTGTTGCGGCGTCAATAAAAGCAGGACCCCAGTCGACAAAATGAGTTCAGCCCGACGGCAGCGAAGAAGAGACCACCTCGGACGATAGAGAGTTACGGCTGAGCCCAAGAAATCCTTCCAGCCCAAGTCGAAAACAAGAAATCCTTCCAGCCCAAGTCGGTAAACAAGAAATCCTTCCAGCCCAAGTCGAAGACAAGAAATTGCCGTCCAACCCAAGAAGACAGAAGAGAAGTTCCATCTAAAATTAAGAAGAAGATTACCAAAGAAGAAAGCGGAGAAGTTGCAGCCAAGTCAAGACAAGGCCAAAGAGTTACTGGACGGAAGAAGTTGAAGGAGTTGAAGTCAAGCCCAAGCCGAGAACAGAATTCACCCAACCAGATCAAGTGAAGAAATACAACTCAAGTCGAAGAGAATAATCAACTGCGAATGATTGACAGAAATTAGCCCCAGTGTCGAACTAAACCACACTCCGACATACATAATTCTGAAGAGTAGGCAATTCAAAATCTTTAAGTTGTATGATAGAAACTGCTTGGTGCCATAGTCCACAGAGCGGGTCGGGAAATAAGAACAATTTTTCTTTGTGTAACGGACATTAGATATAAAAGGTTGTCACCCTTTTTTATCAGTAATTTTTTGTCTCGTGAGTTTTTTTTTTTACTTTACTGTTTTGCCACCCCGTCGGACTCAACTTGTATACGGCCCCAATCCTGCTGGTCCCGTCTGTCTAAGATCTAAACACAACGTGGGTAGACAGACCGGAGATCAGTACAGTTGCTTCAGTAACCAGGTATTGGAAGCGAGTTGGGAAAAGCGTAGGCTGGTGATCATCTAACCAAGGGGTTGGAACGGCACGCTTGGAACCAGGAGGAAAACCAGGAGAGCGACGTCACAGTTGGCGCCGTAACCAAAGGGATTCGACCCTGGGCCAGGTGTTACCACGTCACAAAGGTATTCCTCAATGCTGGCATGACGTTTGTTCTTGTGTCGAAAAAGATCCAGATTAACGAAAGTCAAAGTAAGAAGATCAGTGGGTATGAGATGGTGACAGGGGCCAAGATCAACTGCGATAAGTCTGTTGGGCTTGCGGTTGTGCGTGGAAGGAGTTTCTCTTCCGGACCTTTCCTCTGATTTGATGGGCGGGATCAAGATTCTCCTAAAAAAATTGGGACCTTGATTCCATTTGGAAATGAATTGGTTCGGAGGTTACAAGGAAGGTCAAAAAATTAATTACAAAATCTGTGGTCTTTTGCTGAAGGGATTGATTTCCCTGAAGGAATATTTGCGTGGGTGGAAGAAAATGATGGTTCACAAGTAAAATTCTCCTGTACCGATTTCTGTGCTTCCAAATCCATGATGCCAAACTAATTTTATTAGTTTGACCTTTTCTCTTTCTTGCACAAGAAACAAGGCCCTGATGGTATGTCAATGAGATCTGTTGCCTTCATCCCTCCAGTTGGCGGTCTGGGTATTCCTAGCATTGAGATTCTTCTTTTTTTTATGCTTCATTAATCACCTTTCTACAGATAATGTGTCGCCTCGGATTTGGAATATTTTTTGGAAAGAAGAGGCCCAGAAACATTTGTTTTCACTGAGAAGTCCAAACTTTCCATCAGAAGAGCTCGCCGGGCAGTTTCAAAGGAAGGAAAGTTTGTCCTTTCATCGCGAATGTTGCCATGTCTGAAGCTACCTCTTGCTGGTTTATGGCCCAACATCGCTCAGGATGAGGCGTTGTCTCGATATACATTGTATCAAGTATTCGAGAGGGGAAAAAGATGATCTTTCTTGGCATCTTTCTTCCTCCACGGGCAGGAGAATAATTTTATGGCCTTTCTGGCCCTTTATTGAAATGCTTCAATAACGATAAGGCATCACCACCTGGCTTTTGATTGAAAAAAAATTCTGGGTCGGCAAAAGATAATTGGTTTTAAAGATTTTCAGTGCAGGGCGTAGTGTATCTAAGTAAGTTTGATGAAGGCCTATGGTTCGCATGTTGCAAAAGTTTGTCCTTGAAGCTAGCTCTGTTTGTAGCAATAAGGTAACAGATCTGAAAAATAACACTATGTGTTCTGTTGCTTACTATAAATAGAACAATGAATTTTTTATTTGGACGACGCTTTCTTTTTTCCATGAGGGCAAGAAGTTTTATTTATTTCCACATACTGATCTTGTACTTTTCTTTAACCGCGATAAAATTCAAGATTAGAACGAAAAATTCATTTCTCACCGCTTCAGAATTCAACAAAAGGTGGGTGAATCTTGCTTTTTTCTTTGCCGTGTAAAAGGGGCTGACTTGGAGTGGCATTTTGATGTCGGTTAGGCATCAAGATATTGTTTTCCTGGGTTGAACATGGGCAACCCATCCCTAATTAGGTTTGAGTAGGTTTTTATATATTTTTCTTTTTAGGAATATTGTTTAGTATGATAGGGTCAGTGATTGTAGTCTTTCAAGTTTTATTTTTAAGACAAGTGATGACCGTTTTTTTCCCCAGCCCCCTTTTCTCGCCTTTGTGCCACATTTGTATGGTTATAGTACAAATAAATAAAGAGCGAATTTTAGAGCAAAGACAGTGTTTGACTGTTATTCTGATTTTCTTTTTGATTTTTTTATGTACTGTGTGGCTAGACTGTTCCTTTTCACCTGCTTTTGCTTCATTATTTGACGAACTTTTTGAAAAAACAATCCTTTTTTTTTTCTGATAAGATATTGTTTTAGTTTCATTCTTTCAATTTTTTCTATTTCTTTTGTTTGTTTTAATTTGTTTTTGGGCTTCCCCACATTTTTTTTTTTTTTTTTTTTTAGTCCGGTTTGACAAAGTCTTACCGACCGACTGCTTTTTATTTTGTTTATTTTCTCTGAATTTAAAAAAAAAAAAAAAAAGTTTAGACAAAAAAGAAAAAGAAGCTTTGTGTTTATTTTTTTTTTTTTTTTTTTAGCGACTTCAGTCGCCTTCTTTCTCCTTTTTATTTTGGTTTGACTAGTTTATTTTTTCTTTTAATTCATTTTCTTTAACGGGGGCAGAGCCGCTAAACTTTATTTTTTTATTTTTTTGTACATTTGTAATTTTTTTTGTAAAAGAGAGAAGTTTTGGTTTTTTTTTTATTTTCTTTGCCTTCGGTCGCCATTTTTATTTTTGTTTAAAAAAAAAAGTCTTACCTGTTTATTTTTTTTCAGTTTTTGTCATTTATTTATTTTTGTTTATCTTTAAATCTTAATTTCCGGTTTATCCAGGCTTTCTTTATTTTTTTTCATTTTTCCAACTCCTCTCCTGTGGGTGTGATAAAAAAACAAAGACCCACTAGTGGTAGTCTCCACGTTTTATCAACATGGCCGAATGGCCGACGAAGCAGTCGGTCGATGGTAAAAAGGACCTGTTTGGGAAGGTTGATAATGCCAACCAAAAAGAATTATGGAAAAAAGCGGGCTGAAAAAAGCCCAAAATCTGACCTTAGCATCTCCAGAAAAGGAGGAACTAAACAAAAAAGAAAAGTGATAATGTGCCTAAAGAGGCGCCAGTTAAAGACGACCTTTTAGTTGCCCTCTTGTTGGTCGTCCCCACCAAACATGTATTATCAATGAATATGGCGGATTTCTTGGAGCGTGCCAAAGATTTACGCCCATCTTGTTAATAAAATGGGTTCTTCGATGATGTTCCCAAGAATTGAAGAATTGAAAAGAATGGTGACCGTTTTTGTGGTCGACAAGAAAACCGCAAGATTTGTCGCTCCACAAAAAACATAGTGATCAAATCACTTTTGTCCCTTGGGGATAAAACCCCAAAGAATTATTAAAATAGCCAAATTTTTGCATGGGGACATTCTGCTGCCCACACCAGAAGATTGCCTGGCTGGGGCAAAAAAGAATTTATAACAAAAGATCTAATATTGAGAACAGAGTATGAAGGCCGCAGAAGGACCAGGGTGGCAGCATTTGAGGTCCCTCCTCAAATTTCGGGGAGCATCTGGCTGCATTTTTATGCAGTATGGCCAAATTTAGGGCGCTCTCCTGTGATAATTTGAACGGGGGATGGACTTTTGACATCATGTTTGATCAAGAGGCCTTCAAGTCCATCCCCAACTGTTTGGATGTTAGGCGACTTGAAAATGCCGGTCATTGTGACTGGCCAAAACCGGTATGCTGGAGGTGTGGAGAGACTGGTCATCTTTCCTCCTCCTGCCCAGAGAAGAAGGCCTCTGGAGTTCCGGTCCAGTTGACCAAAATCCCCCCTTGACCGAGTCTTTAAAATCCGCCTCGCCTGTAATGGGCATACCAGCTTCCGGGACCGGACCGGGGCAAAGTCCGGTTGGGTCCAAAGCCACATTCCCCAAAAAGCCTTCGCCTGCTGCTAGTGCAGTTGGGAGAAGGATGAGGAATGGCTGGTTGCTGGTTAGGCCAGAGGGAAGACCAAACAGCGGGTCCTCAGTCCCCATGACACCAGGGACAAAAGGCACCTACAGCCCCATTCCCTCTACCAACGTCAAGGGCGACGCCCGCCTCTCAAATGAAAAACTTTCAAGAAAAGCAAAAAAGAATGACCCAGCTTTCAAAAAAATTGAAAAAATTAAAAAACTAAAAAAAAATTAGATCAAAAGGGGAAAAAGAAAAAAAAAAAAAATTCATCCTCCTCCTGCCAGTCCCTGCCCTTCTCCACAGAAACAATTCCCTTCTTCCTTCAAATCTAAATTCATCCAAAGCCCAAATCCTCCAGTAGAGATCCCAGCCCCCTATAGGCATAGATCTTTTAACCCCCCCATAAGACACTTCTGGGTGGACTTCCCCTCAAAAAATAAAAAAAATTTTCACCCTCTGCATACCCCCAAGTCCAAACACCAAAAAAAAAAAAATGCCTCCCCCTGCTTCCAATCGGCAAGAAGCCCCTCAAAAAAAAAAAAAAAAAAAAAAGAAAGATATTTCCCACAGGAGAAGACGTCTGCCAATTTTCCTGACCAGGCCGAAAGAGCCCGGGATTACAGGAAAAGGGTAAAAGATTTGAAATACTTGCTATTTTCAAAACAATTTGCAACAAAGATGTTGAAGTGCCTGAAAATTTCCCTTCTGCCCAAAGGGTCCTAACAGTTATTAGAACAGGACCCAGGAACGCGGGAGATTTGGGCTATGATAGAGGAGGCCCATGTCAATCTTAGCTAAAATGGTGCCCCCCCATCGCCATCATTGAAATGAACAAATTAAAAAATTTAAAAACTTTGTGCAGGGAGGGTCCCAGTTTTAGTTCACCCATCCCTTATATAGAGCTCTTAAATTGACCTTTCCCTCAGATATCGGCGGTTGTCTCCCAAGACGGCACCATCAAGAAAGAGATGGGCCATGGGTCTATGGGAGAGGCTGTCGGTGTCCTCTCACCCCGTCCATGTTCAATCCAGAAGGGCAACCCTAATCGGTTTCACAATGGCTCTCTGGTTAGCTAGTTTGAATGTCCGGGGCCTGAGGTCCGAGTCTCGCAGGGCGAGGCTCTCTCGTGACCTTCAGCGCCTCGGGGTGAATATATGTTGTTTGCAAGAGACCCGGTTTTCTTCTCATGACCGTGAGGACATACTGTCTAAAGGGGTTCGCCCTTTATTCAGCATGTTTTGATGGTCGTTCGAGGGTGTCTCTTGGCTAGTGAGCAGGTCTTTGAAGGCTGCATGTTCCCTTGTCTTCGCAGATCCGGCGGGCAGGCTTTTTGTGTGCTGGATGTTACCATAAAGGATAAGGCTCTACGTCTCATTGGGGTTTATGCGCCCAATATCCATTCTGAGCGGCCTGCTTTGTTTCGGCAGATCGAGCCGTTTTTGACGACATCTCGTCGGGTAGTTTTAGCGGGGGATTGGAATGCCGTCCTTGACCCCGATATAGATCGTATAGGGCAAAAAAAAGGTACTAACAACCCGGATGTGAAACCATTTCGGGACTTTATCGATGGGTTTGATCTTGTCGATAAGTTCCGGAATGAACACCCTCGGGAGGTAGTATGGACTTGGACAAATAGTGGCAACTCGGCTCCTGGCTGCTTGCGAGCTACCTGGACCGAGTCTTAGTTAGGAGAGTCGATGTAGGGCTCTTAGGGTGTCCAAGTTTCCATTATATAGTTTATACGGATCATAGGCTTGTCCGGGTCCGTGTAAACTTAGATAAACCTAAGGTTAGGATGGCTGGTTACTGGAAATTTAACTGTTCATTATTTTGGTGAGCAGGGTTTCCGGGACCAGCTGCTACTAATGATTCAGAGGGAATTGACGGGGGCGGTTGTGGGAAATGCCTGGTGGGGCAAATTAAAATCTAAAATTAGAACGTTTGCTGCCGATTTTAGTCGTCGACTCAATCTAGATAGATTAGCGGCGCAAACGGCTTTAGAAGAAAAAAAGTTGATCGGGCCGTTAAATCCCGTGATAGTGGGGACATAGTCTTAGCTAAGGCAGAGTTGGCCTCCTTGCTTATCAAGAAGGATCAAGCTCTGGTAGTTAGGGCTAGGTTAAAAAGAATGTCTTCTGAGGCGACGAATATGGCCGCTGAACTGCGTGCAGAGGAGAATCGGAACGCGTCTAAGCGACATATAGCGTGCGTCACATTGCCGGATAAGCGGACCGTGACTACAAACGCGGGCATATGTGAGGGGCCTTTCGGATTACTTTCAGGATCTTTTCACCAGGGAGCCCGGTCTGAGCTCTGCTCAGTTCGACGCCTATTTAGCTGACTTTCCTGCCTTGAGGCAGCTGAAGCGGCTAGGTGCGAGGGTCCCATTTAGAGTCGGAAATCTGGGAAGCGCTGAAGCAGGTTGGCCTGGATAAGTCTCCGGGACTAGATGGTCTTCCCTACGAAGTTTACTTGAGGTTGTCGCCCGTTTTTGTTCCTTTGCTGGAACTGATTTTCAACCACTGGATGAAGCAGGGTCTTTACCTCAACGCTTCACCAGGGGTGTGATCAAGTTGCTGCGTAAGGACAAGAACGGTGGGGATGGGTTAGGGAACTTTCGCCCTTTAACGATGTTAAATACTGAGTTAAAGATTTTGGCGAAGATCTTAGCCAACCGTTTGCAGCTTGTCCTGTCTCGTCTGATTGGCCCCGAACAGACTTGTGCTGTGAAGGGCAGGACTATTCAGGATAACCTTCATATGGTACGCTTGATCTTAGAACAAGTCGACAGTGAAGCCGCGCTGATCAATTTAGATCAGTCCAAGGCCTTCGATAGGGTTGACCATCGATTTCTGGAGGCTGTCCTTTCGGCGGCCGGTTTCGGAGCCGACTTTCGCTCCTGGATCCGACTTTGCATGCAAACCCCGGTGCGCTGGTGGAAGTGAATGGGGTAAGATCGGAGCCTTTCGTATTGTCTCGCTCCATTCGTCAAGGTTGTCCGCTTTCGCCTTTGCTTTACGTTCTTGCGTTGGAACCTTTCCTTCGCAAGTTAAAGGCGAATCCGGTCCTGCGCGGATTTTCCCTGCCTGGTGCTACCACCTCGGCCAGGTATTCTGCCTATGCTGACGACGTTTCGGTTCTTGTGTCGAGCAGAGCCGAGATTAACGAAATCAGCAAAGAGATCAGTGGGTATGAGATGGTGACAGGGGCCAAGATCAACCGTGATAAGTCTGTGGGCTTGCGGTTGGGTGCGTGGAAGGGAGTTTCTCTTCCCGGACCTTTCCTCTGGACGGATGGGCCGATCAAGATACTCGGCGTCTGGTTCGGTCCTGATCTCCAGTTGGAAATGAATTGGTCGGAGGTACAAGGGAAGGCCGAGGTCGCGGTTAATCTGTGGTCTCGGAGGAGACTTTCCCCTGAAGGGAAGGGCGGAAGTATGTGTTTCACACATCTATCCGATTCTCCTCTACCGACTCTCTGTGCTTCCACTCCCGTATGCCAGACTAATGTCATTAGTCAAGACCTTGTTCTCTTTCTTGTGGAGAGAAAGGCCCCTATGGTATCTCGCGAGATCTGTTGCCTTCATCCATCTGAGGGCGGTCTGGGTATGCCTAGCATTGAGATTCGTCAATATATGCTTCGCATCGCCTTTCTAGACCGAATGTGTCGCGGGTCGGATGAGGAGGGCGCCTTTTGGAAAGAAGACGTCCGTAAACATTTCCCATCCCTGAGAAGTGTGCACTCGTGCGAGGAGGAGGCCGGTCGTTTACCCCGTGCCGAGTGCTCCTTCTATCGTGAATGTCGTCGCGCTTTGAAACTCCTCTTACGGGCGTCGGATGGTCTCTCCAACGCCCAGGCGTTGTCTCGTAAGGCATTATATCATATCAAGTTTTAGTTAGGGGGTCCGTTCAAGATGATCTGATTGACGAGCTCGGTCTTACGAAGCAGGAGGCTCGCTCGATATGGCCTTTGGGCGCCTGGGTTGAAATGTCTCAATAACGATGAGGCATCACTCACCTGGCTGGTGATTCGTGGGGCCCTCTGGGTCGGCAAAAGACTTTGTTCAGCAGGCTTGGAGAAATATCCAAACTGTCGTCGCTGTACTGGGGGGAAGTCGAGACCATTGGTCACGCCTTCTTTCAGTGCAGGTTGGTAGTGCCGTTGTGCAAGTTTGTTGAAGGCCTCATTGTTCGCATGTTGCAGGGAAAGTTTTTTGTCCTTGAAGCCAGTTCTGTTTGTAGCAATGTGGTGCCGCAGATGACGAAGGCTGAACACGATGTGTTCTGTTGCTTACTAGGTATTATGAGAGTCGTGATTTGGACGACGCGTCAGAAGGGATTCTATGAGGGCGAGAAGTTCACTTCTTCCCAACTGATCTTGTTCTTTAAGCATCAGCTTAAAGTCAAGATTAGGACGGAAAAACGGCGGCTCACCTCATCAGAATTTGGCAAAAGGTGGGTGAATCTTGCGCGAATTTGTGTAGAGTAAAAGGGGCTGACCTTGAGTGGCATTTTGATGTCGGTTAGGCATTAGGATATTGTTTTCCTGGGTTGAACATAGGCAACCCATCCCAAATTTAGGTTAGACTAGGTTTTTTTTTTTTTTTTTTTTTTTTTTTTTTTTTTCTGGTTAACTTAGCTAGGGTGTGTTTGCTCATTGGTCCCCTTTTATTTCTGTCCCTTTTTTTTTTTTTTTTTAATTCCCCATCCCCTCCCTCGTTAGGTGGTCAGTGATGTCAGTTCTCTGGTGGATGCGGGGCGCCTTTCGTTTCGTGTGTGTGTTTTTCGTATTTGTTGTTGTGTATGAATGAGTGAGTGTTTGTGTGAATGCTTGGGATGAATGAATGTTTTTTTATTTTTATAGTCCCGCATTTTTTCGTCCAGTTAACTGATATTTCTGCCACATTTAAGAGTTTGTGGGGGTTTTTATTACTAACACTAATTTTGTTTAGTTTCTTGTAAATATTTTTTTTTTCATTTTGTATATATTCATTTAGGGGTTTTTTTAAATTTGTTGTTTTTTTATGCCCCCCCCCCACAGACAATATTTGTACATATGGGGACTATTTAGGGACTTCATAGAGACAAAGAGGTATTTTGGTGGATGTAGTAAGAAAGGTAAGGATAAATGTGTTGTTTTGGTGTTAGGAATATTGTTTTGTATGTTTGGGTCAGTGTTTGTGGCTAGCTAAGTTTAAAATTAAGACAGATGAAGACCGTCCTTTTCCCCAATCCCCCTTTTTGGCCTTGTGCCACATTTTGTATTTTTACAAATAAATAAATAATTCTTCTTGTATGGTAAATTTGAGACTACGGATTTTGCATTACAAATATGCAACTAATTTTAACTGGCCACAGTCTGAATCTCAAGAAAAATTTAATTTTTTGATATTCTCTTGTTTTTCGTTAAATTGTAAAATTTTCTTTTTCAATTTAAAATATCAAAATATTGAAAATACATTTCCATGTGTTTAAATTATTCCATTATCTTCAAAAATTTAAATAAACGTCAATCTACAAATATTTCTCTTAAATTAAAAGATTGGCTATTAATTTTTTTTAAACCAGAAAATTCTTCACTTTTTTTAACCCTTATGACAATTTAATATTTTTATTTTTTTTATTGAATTTAAAATTATTTTTAAATTTTTAATTGTTAATTTTATAATTAAATTTTAATATGACAAAATCGTTTTTTGTTTTAAAACATTTCCTTTCTTTGCTAATTATAACTATTATTTAAAAAAAAAAAACAATGGTTTAAATTATTTTAAAAACCTTTTATATAAAAAATCTTATTTAAGCAAAATAATTTTTCTTTTTAATTTTTTAAATTAAAAAAATTTTAAAATCATGATAATCTGAAAAAAATTTAAAATATTTTAAAAGTATATTTTTTTTTTATTTTTTTAAAAAATAAATAACTAATAAATATTTCAATTTTCATATTAATTTTAATTTTTAAAAAAGACGTTTTTTTTTTAAATGGATTTGAATTTTTATTTCTAAATTTTTTTCCGTTGTTTTCCCAAAAAAAAATTGAAAATAAACACTTATTTTAACAAATAATGCATAGAAATTTAAATTTACATGCTTTCCTGCTTTTTTCATATAAAAGTTTTTTTTTTTTTTTATTTAAATTTTTTAGGATTGAACAAAACAAAATAATTTTTTTTTGAAAAATTTTATTTTTTTTATCGATTTACATTTTAATATTTTTTTTTAATTGTTTAATTTTTTTTTTTTAAAAAATTTGAAATTTTAAATTTTCTTTTTTTTTTATAAAAAAAAAATGAAAAAATTTTCTTCCTATTTTAAAAAAATTTGTTTATTTTTCTTAAAAAATATTTTTTTGAAAAATTTTTGATTATGTTTTTTTTTTAAAAAAATCATTGGTAGGTTTTATATTCAAATTTTTTCAAAATTTTTAAAAAGTCCATTTTTTATTTAAAATATTTATTCAATGTTTCATTCTTTTTTGCAAAATTAATTAAACATAAAAAAATTAAAGTCTTCAAATAAAATGATAAAAATAATTTAAATTTAAAATATTATTCATAAAATTATTTAAAATAATAATAAAATCAATTCATTCTTTTTGTTTGTAGTATTCTTTTTTTTAAATATTTTTTTTTAAATTCAAATTTTTTTCCAATCAAAAATTTTGATTTTTTTTTCTTCTTTATTATCATTTTTTAAATTCCTGATTAATTTTAATCATTGCAAAATTCAAATTTATAATTTTTGATTTTATTTAGAAAAAAAATGAAAATATTATTTTTATTTTTTTCATTTAAAAATTTCGATTTTAAATATATATTTTAAAATAAATTTAATTTCATTTTTTGATTTTTTTTAAATAATTTTTTAAAAAATAAAAAATTCTAAAAAATATAAAAAAAAAAATATTCAGAAATCTTTTTTTTTTTTTTTATTTAAATTTTTAAAAATAATAAAAATATTTTTTTATTTTTATATTTTATTCTTTATATTTTATTTTATAAAATAAATTTTTCAAATCCGTTATATTTAAATTTTTTTTATCTTTTTTTATTTTTTAATTATAATTTTCAATTTGAAAACATTTCAATAATAAAAAATTAGAGTGTTAATAAAAATTGATTTATAAAATAATTAATTTTTTTTCAAAATTTTAATTTATTTTAATTTTTTTTTTGGTTAAAGAATTTTCAGTTAGTTACATTTAAAATTTGAAAAATTGTTAATTTTGCTTTGAAAGTTTTGGAAAAATTAAATTCAGCAGAAATAAGTTTAGAACAGTAATTTATTTAATTTATTTTTAATTAAATAAAGGTGTGAAAGAGAAAAAATTTAAAATTTTTATTTTTTTAATTTTTTCTTTTTCATTTTTTAAAAAAAACTGTTTTTTTGTTTAATTTTATGAAAAAACAAAAAAATTTTTAAATATTTTTATTTTTAATTTTTTTTAAAATAAATTTTTTTTGCGAAAATAAATTTTAAAATTTTTTTAATATTTTAAAAAATAAAATTAAAAATCATTTGTAAATTTTTAATATTTTAAAAAAAATTAAAGATAAAAAAATGTAATTTAAATTATTTTTATATATTTTCAATAAATATGCTTTTATTTGAATTTTTTTTCCTAATTTTTTTGTGATTTATTAAATTTTTATTTTTATATGATGATCAAAAAAATCATTTTTTTTTTATTTTAAATGATTAAAATAATATTCATTCACATTGAAATCAAATTGATAAATATAAATATATTAAATAATTCTTTATAATTTTTTGGTTTATTTTTCTCATATTGAATGGTTTAATAATCTTTGTCCATTTAATTTTTTAAACTATTTTTTTTTGAAAAAATATTGAAATAAACCATAAATTTATTTTTTTGAAAATTTTTATTTGAATTTCATTTTTTTATCAATAATTTTTTTAAATTTAATTTTATTTTTATTTATCATTAATAATCCAAAAGATTTTAACAAATTTTAAATTTAAAAAATTTAAAAAAATTTTAATTTTAATCAATTTTTTTTAGAATTTTATTGTATTTTTGTAAAAAAATTTTTTTCATTTTTTTTTTCTAACAATTCTTTTTTTTTTCAATGTTTCTTCTTAAAATTTGTTTCAACTTTTTTGAATTTTCCATATTTTTTTTTTCTAAAAATTTTTAAACATGTTTTTTGGATTTACTCAAAATCTTTTATAAATTTGAACCTTTTTTTAAATTCAAAAAAAAAAATTCATTTTCCTTTTTTTTTAAATCAAAATAAAATAAAATTATTTTTGTAAAACAATTTTTCATTTTTTTGAAATTTCAAAAAAATTTTTTTGTTAATTTTTTTTTTTTTATAAATTTTAACAACAATATTTATCTTTCAAAATTTAAATAAAAAAGAGATTGAAATATTTTTTTGAAAAAAAAAAAAAAATTTATTTTTTTATTTCTAAATTTTTTTATTAAAAAAAATTTGAACTTTTTTATAATATTTTTTTAAATGATATTTTTAAATAATTTTAACATTCCAATCATTTATTTTAAATATATATATAGATATATATTTAATATTTTTATAATACGTTTTATCTGGTTTGATTTTAATGATTGATATAATTATATATTTAAATATTAAAATTATATAAAAAAATTGATTTCATTTATTTTTAAATTTATTTTATTACATGATAATTTTTTTTTCATTTATTTGCTATTTATAATAATATTTTTTTTTATGAAAACTCATTCATAATATTTAAATTAAAAATGTTTTATATCTTTTTTAAAATTATTTTTATTTTTAAAAAAAAATTTATATTTTTTAAAATAATCTGAAAAAAAAATTCAATTTTCAAACATTTATTTTAAAAATTTTTTTTATTTCTTTTTTGTTTTTTATTTAAACCATTAATTTTTATTTTTTAAAAAATAGATGTAATTTATGAAAAATTTTTAAAAATTTTTTTCAATTTTCGGGTTTTATTTTTTTTTTTCAATTAATTTAAAAATTAATATTTTGAAATTAAAAAAATAAAAAAATTTATTATAAATGAATTTAAAAATGTTCAACTTCATCATTTTTCAATATATATATTTTTATTTTTTTGAAAAATTTATATGAGAATTAAAATAAAAGACTGGATTAAATAAATCATTATTTAAAAAATTGATTCTTTAAAATAATAACTATATTATTTTAAAATTTTACTAATTAAATTATAAATAATCTAAATTTTAAAAATATTATATAGGAAAAAATTAATTTGAAATGAATTAAACATAAAATAAGACGATTGCATTAAAAAAGAATTTGATAAAAAGTTTCTCAAAAATTTTCATATTTATTTACTTTTTTCAAATTCAATTTAAAAAAAAAATAAATTTTTTGAATTGTTATTTAAAAAAAAAAAAATTTTTTTTTTTTATTTTTTTCAAATTTTTCATATATTTTTTTTAAAAATAACGAAACAATTAAATAAAAAATTAAAATATATATATATATTTATTAAAATATATAATTTTTTTATTAAAAAAAAATATATAAAAAAATTTTTTCAAAAAATTTAACAAAAATTTCAAAACAATGAATTTTATATGTTAAATAAATTTTTTATTCCTGAAATTTTTTTCATATTTGATATTCAAATTTTTTACGTTAAAAATGAATGGTTATGAAATAAAAAAAATTTAAAATAAAATTATCAAATAGATAATGGATTTATTTTAAAAATTTCAGATTATTTATATTAATAAATTGTAAGAAAACCAAAAAATTATTTTTAAAAATTTTCCAAAATCAATTAAATTTAAATTCATTTTTATATATATTGCAAAATAAGATAAATTGATTTTTTTTATTTTTATATTAAACAAAAAAATAAATTCAAATAGCCAATCTTATGATTATTTTTGACTTATTTTTTACTTTTTTAAAATTTTGAACAATTTTTTATTAAAATTAATTTAATCTGATAATTAAGTATGAATATTATTAATGAAATTTTTATTTATATATTTCTGATATCCAAAGTTAAAAATATATTTAATATATTAAAGTATCAAATATTAAAATTTATTCAAATATTTTCCAATAGTTTAAATCTGATTTTGATATTAAATTCATTTTAATATTTATTTTATATTTATTTAAATTTATCTAAATCACACATATATATTTTGCTATGTTGAATAATATTATATATATTAATATATATTTTGATATAAATTTTAAATACCAAAATATTCCCTTTGGAATTACCTAAAAATATTTATAAACATAGTCATATATAATATAATATAATATATGTTTGAATGGATTCAATGTTTTAAATTAAATGTATAAAACAAAAAATATTTAGGAAAATTTTATTCAAAATCTATGTTGACTATTTTGTTCGTTTATGTGTTCTTTATAAAAATATATATATATTTTATATTTTTATATTTATATATAAAATTGGAAAATATAAATATAAATATATGAATAAATGTCTAAGATTTTTTTCAATATTTTTATATATTGTATAAATTATATATAATTTGTTTATAATATATATTAAAACATTCTTTTTTTTTTTTTTTTTTATTTTAGATTTTTTTTAAACATTAAGATCCAAAAATCTATATATATATTCTTTAAATAAATATATATATATTAAAATATATATAGTCATACGAATATAAATTCTGTCATTATTCTTTTTAATATACTGAAGATTATTCATTATGTATTTCTTTCGGAAAATTTTGATATTTGATATAAATGGTCATTTTCAAATAAATCCATTTATTTAAATAAATATTTCAAATCAAGAATTCTTATTATTAATGAAAATTTCTAATTAATAATTGTTTTCTATTTCTTTCAAAATGAAACTTTTTAAACAAATTAAAATTTATTTCTTTATTTATGTTTCCATATTTTTTTAATTTAAAATATTAAACCGAAATTTTTTTCACATTTTTTTCTTTAATAAATGTATTTTATATATATATAAATATATTTAAATAACTTAAAAATAAATTTAATAAAAATGTAAATAAAAACATTTTAATTATATATATTATATAATATATATATAATATATATTATATATTTATAAAATTCAAAAAAATAAAAAAAAACTCTAAGAATAATTTTGTTCGTTATTTAAATAGAAAATATATATATATAACATGTTGTTCAGTGATATAAATTATTTTTTTGAGAATTTAATCTTCAAATAATTTCCAGAAAAATAAAAAATAAATTTTGATAAAAAAAAAAATTTAAATTAAATTAATTTGAAACTAATTTTTAAAAATTTTTTAAAATTCCTTTGAAAAAAAACATTTCAAAATAAACTTCTTTTGGATTAGATAAATTTTAAATATTTTTAAATTATCAAGAAAAAAATTTGTTCTGAATAAACATGGACACCCAATTTTATAAAAGACAAATAAAAAAATTGAATTTTTTTTTTATTTTTTTTTTTTTTTTATGAAAAAAATCAGATAACCAATGAAGTATATAAAAACTTTACAATCATATTTATCTATTCTTATGATTTTTTAAAATTTATAATGGGATCACTAAAAACAAAGATTTTTTTACATTTTCAAATATTAATCTTTTATATTATAAAATTTTATAGCATTATGATGAAATTATATAAATGATATTGGTTTATACAGAGACGATGGACTTATGGTTAATAAAACTCAACTAAAATTTAAAATAGATAGAATTAGAAAGTTATTATATAAAGAATTTAAAAAGCATGGGCTTAAAAATTACAGTTAGTACAAAATTAAAAAAGTAGACTTCCTAGATATAACATTAGATCTAAATAAAAAACATACACACCTTATAAAAAACCCAAATACCAATCCTTTATATATACATCCTAAATCAAATCAAATTTCCATCTATAATTAAACATATACCGTTATCTATCAGTAAAAAGAATTAGTACAAATTCAGCAAATGAACAAGATTTTTGATGAGCATATCAATTTCTATAATAAGGCTCTAAAAAGATAGTGGCTACAAAAACCCAAAACTAACTTATATAAAAAATGAAAATGGAAAAGCATAGAAAAAACAGATGTAGAAAAAATTATTTGGTATACTCCCCCATACAACCAAATGGTAAAGAACAAATTAGGACATAAATTCCTTGCATTAATAGTCAAGCATTTTCCTAGTGAAAGTAAACTAAGTACTATTTTCAATAAAAACACACTAAAATTAAGTTATAGCTTACAAAAAAACTTAGAAAAAATTATTATTAGAACCATAATGCTAATATCTTAAATAAACACTTATACCAAAACCAAAAAAATTAGACAATGGAAAAATAAATATAAAAACTGATGAAAATAAACAAAAAATTATGTAACTGTAGAAACCCTCAAAATTGCCCTCTACAAAATAAATGTCGCACTGAATCATTAGTATACCAATGCAATATCTCTTCGATTGAAAGTCCTGAAAACATAAAAATATATATAGGTTGCACTAGCCATGAATTCAAAAAAAGATTCAACCAACATCAAACTTCATTTAGAATAAATAAATATAAAAATCAAACATCTCTCTCAAAATATTTCTGGCATCTAAAAAGAATCAAATAAAACACCTACAGTAAAATGGAAGTTAATAAGAAAAGCTAGAATATGTAGGTCATTAAATGACCCATGTCCTTTATGCATACATGAGAAACTATATATTACTAAGTTTATAAAAAAAAAAATTTTTACTGAATCAGAGAAATGAAATAGCTATTTTATGCCGTCATTGTCAAAAATTTTCCTTAAATAATATTTAAAAAAAAAAAAAAAAAAAGTCTATTGAATGGCAGGAAAAATAATATACATACTTATATTTAAAATTTAAAAAAATAATTTTATTAAAACAAGCATCTTTTAAAAAAAATTAGTTTTAAAATTCCTTTTAAAAAAAAAAAAAAAAATGTCTATTAAAATAATGAATCCAAAAAACATTTTGAAAAATGAAATTTAAAAAAGTAGATAAAACGAATCTAAACCTAAACATCTTTAAAAAATTGTAAACTTTAAATAAAACGTATATTCTAAAATAAATAAATTAATTAATTAATAAAAAACTAAATCTGACATGACTTAGATAGTTTTGTAAATGCCATTTATAATAAAACATATTTAAAAAATAAATTAAAATTGAAAATTTACATATATGTTGATATGAAAAATAATTATACTTACTATGAGTAATTATCCTTTGTTATAAACTAATATATTCTTTAAAACTAAGTTTAAAAATATTTTAAAATTTTAAAAATTTTAAAATTTAATTAAAATTGTAGAAAAAAATGAATTAACTATTTTTTGTACATAATATGAAATAAATTTTACTTAAATAATATTTAAAATAAAAAATTTTAAAATAAATAAAGTTTAAAATCTACAATATTATAGTTTTGATAAGGAAAAATAATTTTAATATTTAAATATAAAAGTTAAAATTGTAATTTACATTTACTTGTTTATTGAAAAATATAGTCTATTAAAACTAACAATGAAAATATTTTTTTTAATATAGTCTATTAAAACTAACAATGAAAAAAACAATGTGGTTAAAGTTTGTAATTTTAAAATTGAAATTAAAATTAAAAAAATTCTAACCTAAACTAAATTTTTTTTTAAATACTACACGCACTTAAAAAGAATCCAAAAAAACACCTATAGTAAAATAAAATTAATATGAAAATGCCATAAGATGTAAGCCATTTGAATGACCCATGTCCTTTGTACTTACATGAGAAACAATATATTACTAGGTTTATATAAAAAAATATAAAAAATAAAAAATCAAAAAATTAAAAAAGATGTATTTTTACAACTTCATTGTCATAAATTTTAATTAAATAATATTTAAATAAATTTTGTAAAAAAAATTGTGACCTTAATATTAAATAATATCAAATATTAAAGTTGATGTGAAAATAATTTTACATACTATGGAAAAATAATTCTAATACATTTAATTGTTTTTAAAAAGAAATATAGTATATTAAAAAATTAAAAATGAAAATATTTTTTAAAATTTTAAAGTTAAATAAAAAATTCTAATTAAAATTGTAAAAAAATTGAATAAATTAAAATAGAAAAAATGCCGTTAAATAATTTTTTGCCGTTAACAATAAAATTTTTTAAAAATCAGAAAATAAATGCATTTAACGGATGTCAGATTTCATTGAAAAATACATCCCTACCCCCCTACCAAAACGTAACTAAAATTATAATTATTTACATCAAAATAAAGACGATAATGAAAACGCAAACACCTTGTCTGGTCATATTGGATTTCTCTGTAAAAAAAAAAAAAAAAAATTATGATTTTATATGTGTATTTAAAACCCAGATGTTTAAAATAATACTCCAAAATTCGCTTGAATGAAATTTAACTAATGTCTTTAAAGAAATTACAAAATTAAATTTTTAATTTTTAGGAGAATTTTTCAAACATAGTTAAATTGTGTAAAAGGAAAAAAAAAAAAAAAAAATACCGAAAATCAGCTAATTTAATTTAAAAAATGATATTGAAATTTTTTTATAAAAATAATATTTTTTTTTTTTTTTATAAATTCAGACGACATCCATTCAATGAATTTATATATTTCATATAAAATATATATATATATTACCATATTGTATGAAAATAACTGATACAATGATATTTACATAAGGAAAATCTAGACATCCCTTGTTCAATTTAAGTATTTATTCTTGTAACCATGGAAACGTGAATTTAGCTGTGTATTTAAAATTGGTAATTTTTAAAAAAATTACTCCAAATTATATATTGAAGATGAAATGGAATTAATGCTTTAATTTAATTGCAAAATTAAATTCGGGGTTTTTATATTTATTTTGAAACATATATGGAACTGTGTAGGATTAAAAAAAACTATATTTTAAATCAATTATTTTTATAATATATATATATATATATATATATATATATATATATATATATATATAAACACAAAAGTATATGTAGGTTTTGAAGACCTAATTTTGAAGCTAATTTTAAGGAGGGCTCATCATACATGAGATATAAAATTAGCATATATAATGCTGGCCCTTTTACAATATTGACCAAACTATATATCCATTTATTGTAGTAAAAAAAAAAAACATTCAAAATAAACATTGTGCATTACAAATGTATATACAGTATATTATTAATAATAAATTAGAACTATTCATTGTTTTAAATGTTTTTTTAGATGTGATTCTGATAAACACAAAAATTTGACTTTTTTGAAAACTGTCCTTTAAAACTGTGTTGGGCTATTTTTTAAAATCTATAAATGTGTTTTTGCAGTTTAATATAATACAAAAAAATGAGCAGAGTTATTCTTTACTTGTAACATCTCTGTTTAAAACCTTTATAAACATGACACAAAAAGTATTAAATTGCTAGTATCATAACACAATTTCATTGAGTATTTAAATCTCCCCAACAAAATTTGCATATAAGCAAAAAAAATTTCTTTTTTTTTCATTTGATAGGTGCAAACAGCTGTTTTTTTTTTAAAGCTGCATAAACTTCTTTTCATTGTTCATTTGTATTTATAATTTTTAACTATTCTCTTTATTATTTGAATGCCTTGATTTTGCTTTTTTTAAGGGATAAAACTATTTGCTTTTAAAATAGACTTTAGCTTATTTGCTTTTTATAGAGGTAGACTTTAATATATTTTGCTTTTAGATTTTTGCGTTTTAAATTATATTAAACAAATTTTATATTATTTGCTTTCCAAGAGAAAAGACTTTTTTTTATTTGCTTTTTTACAGAGGTAGACTTCAGATTATTTGACAAAGAGGGACATTTGAATTATTTGCTTTTTAGTTAGACTTTTTTATTTGCTTTTCAGAAAGATAGACTTTAGGTTATTTTTTTTTTTTTTTTTAGAGATAGACTTTAATTTATTTGATTTCAATGATAGACTTTACAGAGGTTTTTTTCAAGTTTTTTTTTTTAAAGAGGTGTCACTTTAAAAGTATTTGTTGTTTTACATTTAGACTTTATTATTTGACTTTTAGAGGGTAGATTTTTTTACAGATTTAGACTGATGGCTTATTTGCTTTTACAGAGGTTGACTTTTCATTTTATTTGAAAAAGATCTTCTTATATAATTTGATTTTTGAATATAGATTTAGCATTTTTTTTAAGAGGTAAATTCAGATTATTTTATTTTTGAGGGGTATTCTTTTCAGCTTATTTGCTTTTATGGTAGACTTTAGCTTATTTGTTTTCAGAAAGATAGACTTTTGAAATTATTTGCTTTTTTTTTTAATTGTTAGATTTTAAAATTTGTTTTACAAAAGGTAGACTTTAGTTTTTTGCTTTTCTTTAGGTATTTTTTAGGTTATTTCAGTTGTGTGAATTACAGTCTATTGTTCATATAAAAATTTTTCATATGTTTTTTTACTTTTTTTTACAATATATTACTTCCATTTGCATGTTTTTTTTATATAAAGTGGCTTAAATTATTATAAATTTAAATAAAGCTGAATTTCGTCTGTGTGTGTAGTGATGGATTAGATATTGATTGTCAGGAGACAAAAACATTCCATCCACAAATAAATACTATCATTTAATTTTATAATGAATAAATATAATTTTCAAAATATATATGGAAAAAGAATACAATTAAAATTTTTGTGGAAAAAATCTATCTAATCTATACCCATTATATCTAAGAAGAAGATATTTAATACCTTTTCCAAGGATATTTGTTATAACTATTTTGACTGTAACAAACCCAACTGAATTTAAACTTGGTTCTCCCATTCCTTATCCTGAGTCTTTTATCCATTATCCACAATGCATAAAATTACCTATATTAGATTATATTTTATTTTTTGTTTTTTTTCATGAAGTGAAATGCTGGGGTCAAGAAAATTAAATTAAATTCATTTAAAATTGAGTGACTCAAACTTGAAACTTGAATTTATAAAAATATCTTTGAGTGAATTTTCTGGATTTTGCTAAATCTGAATTTCCCAAATTTCTGAAATGGCGATAAAAATAATTTGTCATTTAGATATTACCTATGTTATAGACAAGTGTATGGTTGCAAGAAAAAAATACGACAACAGCAGAAATAGATTTACGTGATTTATTTCAATAGGAACGTGTGGGTTGGGACAGCTACCTTGTGGTATAGTTCATAAGCTGGCTGAAGATCTGGGTTGATCTCTCATAGTAGTTCTCACTGGTTGGCGTGGCGTTCCTCCTGCTGGCTGCTGCTGACTGCTCACTGACCGTGACAGGTCTCTTCCCTGGCCTCCTGTTGACTGCCGTTGTACTTCCCCATGACCCCTTTTATGGCGTTTTTTATGGCTTAACAGGCTCAAAACGACGCGAGTATAATTAGGAGGGAAGCATTTTTATTGGTCAAAAAATAGAAACACTTTAAAATATTATTTTATTTTTTGACCGAACTCATATGCGTCGGAATATGTGTAAACGAAGATAATGGTCATTTTTGTGACAGGGCTTTGTCCCGTTCACATCCGGCTCTTTTCGACTGAGTATGTTAGTTTATTTGCCTGTAAATCAGCCGAGATATGTCTTATTTTATTTTATAACATTTTTGAAAATATGCATAAAATAAATTATGTTACAAAAAACATTAATCCATAAAAAATTTTTGAATTTTTTTTTTAATTAGACTTTACAAAGAAGTTCACATACAATCAACATATTTTTATTTATTTTTAAGGCATAATTCTTTCAACATCAAAAATGTAAATTTTCAAATAAACCTCGTTCATGTCATTTTAATGAAAACATTTTGTGTGTATATATTTGCGATTTTTTTCATATTTTTAGTGGCATTTTTAAATTTTTCCTTCACCTTAAAATAAAAAATTTACTGATAAATGCAACCATAAATTTTGTGATAAAATATAAAAAAGTTTGTCAGTTAGTCTGATGATGTTAATAGAATAAAACCCAGTGTTAAAACTTTTTCAATCCATTATTAAATATATATATATATATATATATTAAGATCACTTTAAACTGATTTTCTTCAAGAGAAAAAAAAATTATTACATTTTTGATTTTAAAAACCATTTAAATTGTTCATGTACAAGATGGACAGTGCAGCAAACTGTTTAAAAAAATTGATTAAAAAACTTTTTAAGTTTTGGGAGGTTATATTATTTGACTATTTAAAAAATTCCATGAACCTTTCTTTGAGTCATTCTGACTTATTCCTGAATTTTTAGGAATCAATATTTATTTTGAAACCAATAAAAATGTAGATGCCTTGTGTAATTTTTTTATGGATCTTTACCTGGAATGATGGATTTGGCCCCTTCAGTCAGATATTTCATTTAAAACAAAATGTTTTTGGGCAAAAAGTGCTGTATTCAACTAGGCAGGAAAACCATATTAGATCCAAAAATTGATTTATTGGACTCTGAAGACATGTGGTGATTATTTTGATTGAATAAGAATTTTTTAATGCAATCTACAGGGATTCCAGTTGACCCATTCTCTTGGAGGTCTTTTTCTTAGAATTACTGCTGATTGTAAAATCCAAGGAATATCCCAACAGGATCAAGAATCAAAATGCCTTCTCTGTGGTTTGAATTTTCAAAAATTTAAAGATATTTACAGTCATTCAATCTTAGACTTGTCCATCAATTAATGGAAAATAACATATATAATACAAATATACTCCATTGAAATGAAGCTCTTTTTGACATTTGTTTCTGGACCTTTAAAACCATTCCAACCTGCAAACATGAAGAATTTTTAATAAATCTGCCAAATGTCCAGAATGAAAACTTGAAGATTGCTTATGGAAAAACTGAATATTGATTTGTATAAATTAACTGTTAATATCATGGTTCCTTTTGTTTGTGCCCTTAACTTCAATTAAAACCAACAGTACTGAGCCCTCATTTTCTGAATTAACCCCAAGATGTTTGAAAAAAAAAAAAGAAAAAAAATGATAAATTAAAGTTTTTACAAAAAAAAAAATTCAAAAATTGGCAATTTTTCAGTTAAATATCAAAAAGGAGGTGTATAAACAGATGCTTAATTGTACAAAAAAAGAATTTTTTTTTTTCATCAAAGATTCTTTAATGTAAAAAAATGTCTGTAATATTCCTCCCTTAAATTAAAAATGTCTTACTTTAAAATATTTAAAATTTGAATATTCAAAATATATGATATGTTAAGGTGCCATGTTCAAATGAAAAAAAAAATGATACACGAGAATAAAGAATAGACAAAATGGAATTCAAAGCAATAAAATTTTTAAATAATTGACTCTGAATACCAATAATTTTAAAATGCCAAAAGTAAGAAAGGAAATTCAAAGGGAATTAGAATTTTATATATTAACAAAATCTTTTTTGGATAAAAAAAAAAAAAAATTTAATCAATTTAAAATATATTTTTAGAAAATAAATTTACGACAAAAAATCTTTTTAAATTCTAAAAAAAAAAAAAACAAATTGAATAGTTTTTATTTTTTTTTTTTTTTTTTTTTTTTAGATTATTGAGAATCCATGGGTAATAAGGTCATTTCTAGATTCAAAAATAAATGTTAAATAATAATTTGAAGAATATAATTAAAACTAGGATAAAGAAAAATATCAAGATTTTGTTTTCTTGTCATATTTTCCCTTTTATAATTCCTTTATAGAAAATATATTTGATTAAATTTCAATTTGGTTTTGTAATATAATTTTTTTGTATATTCAAATTTGAAACAAATGATTTAGTTCTAAAATTGAGCAAAAAAATTATTATTTTTTGAAAGTTTTTTGTGCCTAATACAAATCAATTTATCTTAATAATAATGGTAAAATTTTTCTCAACAATTTAAATTGTAATAAAGTTTTTACATTCATAAATAGATGGGTTTTAATAAAGATATAAAGGTTGGAAAAAATTCTTTTAAAAAATAAAATAAATGTTTTTTTTCCTTATTTTTTATTTTTACATATTTAAAATCAAAGGCAAATGTATATAAATTTAAAAAATTTTATATTTATAGTAAATAATATATATATATATATATATATAAAGGTTTTACATGATGATTTTTAAATTTTGGATTGAATAAATAGTTTTTTGTTAATAATATGCAACCATCTGATCTTTTTTTTATTTAATGAATTTATGGATTTTACTTTTCTTTTACAGGAAAAGGACACAAATGAAGGATTTATTGTTCTTAAATATAAATCAAACTGATTCTCCGTAAAACTTTTTCTGCTAATGATAATTTTTTTCTATAAAATTGCAAATATAAAACAGAATCATATGAAGAAAAATAAATATAAACTGGTATATATTATATTTTGGTAAGAATCACTTAAAAGTTGTTTCTTCAAAAAAAAGTTTTTATTTTTTAAATCTGAGGAAAACATTTAAATATTTAACTATTTAGTTTTTTTAAAAAAAATAAATTAACTGTTTTTTTTTCCAAGGTCTTGGAAGATCAATTTATTTTCACATTTGATTTCCACATCAACAATTTGAAAAAAAATTTTTTGAATTATTAGCATTTTATTTACAAAGAATAAAATTTTTGTCCAATTTACATTGAATGTGTTAATATAATATAGCCAACTGGAGGGGATGTCAAGAAGGATAATCTATAAACAATTGCTTTGTGACCTTTGCTATCTTATTAACATTTTTTTTCTTTTCATTCGACATTATATATATGTTAATAATTAAACTATGAAAAAGCTGATAGTAAAGGATGAAAAAATTTTTTTTGAAAAAAGGATGTCATTTTAGTTTCTCCTTTTTTATTTTTTTTTGTCTAAATCTGTGAATTTGCTAGTTTGCCAATGGTAAGTCTCAAAAAAACAGTACATAGGAATTCGTCTTTATTATCCATAAAGTTGAAAATGTTAAAATTATTCAACTTTTAAAAACCTACCAAATTACTTTAAAAAAACTGATGATTTATTTAAGATCAATGAAAGATTATGACAAGTCTCTTTTTTGTTTTAGATTCATTGTATTTTTTTTCAATTTTTCTAGTTGAATTATTCACCTATATTGCATATGATTTATTCCTTTTTATAATTAGGTCAAAATAAAATTTTCCATTTTATATGAATGCTACCTTTATAAAACTGAGAAATAGTAGCAGGGGGCACAAATTTTATTCTTCATTGAGTGCAGGAGACCATTGCACTGCCAATTGCCTTTTCCATCAGCAGAACCTTTTTTAAACAGAGATTTCTGGTACAATAACAAGATAATTCTTGTTGTCATGAAATACTCAAAAAATAATAATTTGACTTATTTATAAAATCTCATAGTATCCACATGCTGTGAATCTATTTTAGAAAAATATGATTGAATTGTGCTGTGATCAAAGAAGAACAATGTTTTATGTTCTATATATTAAAAAAAGTCCTATTGAATACTATTAAATTTTTCCATGTGCCTAAAGGAGAATAATTTCTAGTTTATTAAAACTTATATAGAATATGCAATGGTTCTTTTATAAGTTCCAGCTAATTTATACCTTTCATAAATTTAAACTATTTCTTTTGCTACCAACTGTAAATTCAAACTTGGTCTTTCAATTAATTTACTTACACATTCAGACACTTGATGAAAAGGATGGAAGTTACAAATAATAAAAAAATAAAAATAAAAATAGACCAATCTATCATGTCAATTATAAGATTGTGTTTCATAATACCTTCACTTCAGGAAGAATAAATAAAATATAACATATGTGGTGGTGGTGGGGAATAAACTTTCTTATGGCATCACCATTAAACACATTTTTTGGCTCAACAATGTTTTTCTATTTTTTTAATGCATTGTTTAAATATTACAAAAAACCATGTCTTTATGATCATTTATCAAATGGTGTAAAGATAGTTAATTCATGATATATCGATATGTGACCTTTGTCATTTCTATTGATGGTATCCTTCACACATTCATTATATGTTGTTTTTTCATGAAGGCAAGAAAAAAAACCTAAGTGCTGCAAAAATTGTTATTATCATAGATAAATTTGAGATTTTTTCATTTATAAACTTATTCTTTATTTTTTCCATAACTTTTATGTTAAAGAAAAACCATGCATTTTACTGAAACTTTTGATTCAATTTATTCTGAATTATAATGGGAATGAATCAATTTTGCATCAAACTTTGATTGAAATTTTTGCAAAGAGATTTTGATGTATTGAAATCCAGAAAAAGTAATAGAGAATTTTAAAATCATGATATCAAAATGTAAAAATTTTTATCATGTTGGAAATTTAAAAAAATCACTCCAAAATGAGGAAAGATGATTAAAGTAACATTTTCATTGTCAAGATGGATTAACAGATTGTCAAAGTTGAGGATTTCTTTTAACCTATGAAAATTCCATCATGCATTTTGTAAAAACAACTTATGACTTAAAATTTATTCAAAAAATGAAAACATATAGAAAGCAAAAAATCATGTCATTTATATTGTGAAGATGTCTTAATCTATTTCAATATTTATGGATTTGTGTTATAAAAACCATTTTATTTTCAACAATTTGATATAAGACGATAATTCTTGAAAAATATTTTTCTTCTACCTTCACATTCTTTATGCAATTCTAGTAGTTTATGCAAGGGACTACAAAGTTTCAAAAAATCTGGAAAAATGAAATAAAGGAAATAAAAAAAACCTGTTTCCAAACATACAGAATTTATTATTACTGAATGAAGAAACTTTGGTTTTCAATATGAACTCAATTATTAATGTGGATCTTTGGGTAATAGACCCAAGTGACTAGCATATTCCATAAGAAAAGTTTATTATTATTTTTGAAAGGCATAGAGTTTTGACATACCAATAAAATAATAAAATTTAAAACCTAGTAGGGTCTAGTTTTTAGGATGGTGAAGTATGCATCATTTACACCATTTACATTTGATTTATTGTCCTTTCCCAATGTTTGAACAGTACTAAAAATACAAACTAGATGAGATATCCCTAATCATGGCTAGTTCTGAGAACAATTTACCCAAACTAGATTAAGTAAAATTCAGTTCAAAATTTCCTCTGTTCTGAGTTCGATATATCACCTGATGAAGGCTGGATGGCACAACATCTAAAACATTATTATAACAACAACAAAGATAAGGACAATAGTCTGGATTCTAAATAGTTTTTTCTAATGTTAACTTTTCATCTCAAAAATTCATTTTTGCTATGCATATTTGAGAGCAGGGGAGATACTTATATATTTTATCCTCTCATGGAAAAAAGTATTTAATAAAATGAAAAAGTCTTATCCATTCTTATGAGAGGAATTAATCCAATAATAAAATGGTTAAGAAAGGTGGATTCTAATGAAGGTTCAGAGAAGAATGTTGTGTCTGTTTTGGTGAATCAAATGCAAACCAGAATAAAGTCAAGAAATAAAAAGTGAATGTAAAACATCAACACAATAATATAAAATGATATTTAATACATTTATTTTATTTGGTACAAGGACATGATGTAATTTCTTTTATATATTAATCAAATTAATTAACTTGTTAATATTATAATATTGTTTTTTTTAGTCATTTCAATCTCAAAAGAACAGGAATGCCACCAGTATTGTAAAGTGGGTTAAGAAAGGTGGAAAACACAGATAGAAGGGATTGAGGAAAGGATAAAAATGATTTACTTTCATTTTTCAATTCAAAGAAGATGGCAATTTGCATTGCACTTAAATTCTTTTAAGATTGCAGTTAAGTTCTGGAAGCAAGTAAATGGAAGGTTGGTTTTTCAAGCAAGAAGCTGTTCAAGAAAAAATGTTGGAGTAGAATTGATGGTTAGATTTTGCTAATTAAACAGTAAAACTGTTGTGGAGTGATTTCACAGTGGAGGCTTGTATTTGTACTAAGTCGGTCCTAAAATAGGTTCGACGTACAAAATGTTAGGAACTTGATATAATAGGTATAATGCAGATAAATCTAGTTGTGGTCGCTGATAGTTTAGTTTTCAACTAACTGTCATCCACATCAACTGACTGACCGAGCAACTGAGCAACTCTTACTACTCCTACTTAGGTGGGAGAGTTTACTAACTAAAGAATAGGTGTGTTCCACTATAACATCCATGCCTAAAACTTTACTCCGTAGGAGTAAACAGTTTTTTTAAATTTATTATTCGTTTTTTACAGGAAATATGAAGAAAAAACAACAAAAACAAAAATTCATTTTTTTTTTTAAACAACATCGTAGCGTATCTCCTACGTTTTTTTGATCCACTTTTAAATGATCAGTTGCCTTTTTTTTTCTTCTGGATCGCGTACCTCAGGTAAAATTGTTGCAGGCGTTGTTAGATCAAACGTATTGAAAATCACCTCCATCGGCGTTTTTTCCGCGGGACCGCTGTCAACCACGTCTGAAAAACGTCGTCTGATCTGGTTACTGCACGTGAATTTTTCGCCTTTCACCAAGTACATCATATTGCCAATCCGCTTTTTTATTTTTTGGTACCTCCATAATGTTACCAGAAACAACCTTCCGTTTTGAGCTTCTTAAGGATGGAGTCACAGTTTCTGTAGGTTCTTGTGTTTTTATGTGTTCAGCCTCTAGCTTCTCTTCTGTAGATCTTGTTCTTCTTAACGTTTTCTGTGTTGACTTCAGTTGATTTAAATCATTCAATAATACTGCATGTCCTTGGCTGCGGGTAACTCGCTCCCCAGTGTTTTTCTCGGTGTCGGCTTCATCTTTACTTTCTGGAGCTTTTTTTTTCACGTATATCGTCAGTGTTACCCATTCAACTTTTTAAATACACCGGTTTTCTCTAATCTGTTCAATTCCAAATTGAAGCAAACAGCACATTCCTTTTTTTTGAATACCGCCTGAGCATTTTCTTTTAGCTGGAATTTTGCCTCCATCTTGGTACACATTCCCAAACCTGGAGAAAAAAGTAGGAAATGTTTCCATAAGTTTCTTTACTAATTTTTGGGCTTCTGAGTTTAAACTTTCAACCTTGTAACAGAAAGAATTTATCGAATCCTATGAAATTCTGTTATCCAATTCATACCAAGTAAGTTTGTGGTATTTTCTATGACAAATAGTTTAGCTTTTCGCGTTTTTTTTATTTAACGTGACATTTGTAACAAATTCTCCAATAAATTTTATTTTTTCTCCCATCACTGACCTCACAATATTCTTTGTCTTCATTAAAGTTGGTTTCCAACTTCTTCCACGTATGCAAATTTATGATAGATAGGTCGAACCAGTGTCGAGTTGCATTTTATTTTTTATTACTTATTTTGATGGTAACAAATTTTCTGGTTATTCCATTGTTCACCTTGTCGGACTTTAATTTTTCTTATTTTATTGTCTTTATTTTTTGACCTGCAGTGTGAGCTTTTATGCCACTCTTTTACAGTTGAAACATTTTTTATTCCTAAAATTGCAATATCTGTACCAGTGAAGTTCACTGCAAACAAAAACATGGCTTTGGGAGTTTTTGTTTATTTTCTCTGGTATTTCACTTTTTGTTTGATAATCCGCAATTTTAGAATTCTTTTGGAGAATGACTTTCTTTTTGTCGCATATTTCCCTTACACGAAACGCCAGACTGTTCTATCTTTTTTTTAATCTTTCTTTATGCTAACATATCTTGTGCAGTCTTCTGCCAACCTCTGCATTGTAATTCTTGGTTCGTTTTCCAATTTTGACAGGGCTCTTAGGGTGTCCAAGTTTCCATTATATAGTTTAATCGGATCATAGGCTAGTCTGAACAAACACTAAGCAAAATTGTCTGGTTACTGGAAATCTGAACTGCTCGAATATTTCAGGAGTTCACATTTCCTGGGACCATTATATAGTTACTGGTTTGTCAGAAGGAATTGACAGGATGTGGTTGGGATTTCTGGTAGGACAAATTAAAAACAAAATTAGAACGTTTACTAAATAATTATGGTTGTCGGCTCAATCTAGATGGATTTTTCAGTGTGCAAACGGCCAATTTGTTATGGATTGGGCGATTAAATCCTGTGATAGTGGGGCCAGAAGAAGGCAGAGTTGGCCTCCTTGCTTATCAAGATTATATCAAGTCTGTATATTTTTTATAATAGGTTAAAAAGATATCTTCTGATCTGAATATGGCTGCTGAACTGCATTCAATTGAATTTCATAGTGCATCTCGGGAAAATAATCATTTTGTAGATTTTTTCGGATAAGCGGACCATGACTACAAACATTTATGTGAAACTTTTTCGTGAGTACTTTCCGAACTTTCCATTGGGTGCCCAGTCAAAGCCCTGCTCAGGTTGACACCTATTTAGTTGAGTGGTCCCTGCCTCCGAATAGCAGCTGGGCTTCGGTGCTAGAAAGGATGGTCTTCCTTAAAAGAAGTGTACTTGAGGCAGTCGCCTGTTTTTTTCCCTTGCTGGCACTGATTTTAATAAGAAATTGAAGCAGAATTCTATACCCAAATGCTTCACCAGGGGCGTAATCAAATTGTTGTTGTAAGGATAAAACGGTGGTGATGGTTAGGACTTTTGCCCTTTAACTATATTAATTCAGAATTAAAAGATTTTTCTCTAAGGTCTTGAAGAAATTGAACTGCTTGCATGCTGTCCTCTTTAGTCTGATTGGCTCCGAGCAGACTTGTGCTGTGAAGGGCAGGACTATTCAGGACAACAATTCTTCATATGGCACGCTTGATCATCAAGCAAGTTGACAGTGAAGAAGAATCAATTTAGATCAAAGAAGACCTTCAATAGGGTTGAAAATCACTTTCTGGAGGCTGTCCTTTTATAAGCTGGTCTCGGGCCGCATTTTTATCTACATGGATCCATCTTCTGTATGTGACCACCGGTGCACTGGTGGAAGTGAATGGAGTACAATTGGAGCCTTTTGTATTGTCTTGCTCCATGTGTCAAGGTTGTCCGCTTTCGCCTTTGCTTTACGTTGTCATTGGAACCTTTCCTTCACCAGTTAAAGATGGATCTGGTCCTACACGGAATTTTCCTACCTGGTGCTACCACCTCGCCCAGTTATTCTGCCTATGCTGATGACATTTCAGTTCTTGTGTTGAGCAGGGCTGAGATTGACGAAGTCAGCAAAGAAATCAGTGGTTATGAGATGGTGACCTTTCCTCTGGACGGATGGGCCGATCAAGATTCTCAGCGTCTGGTTCAGTCCTGATCTCCAGTTAAATGCTGGTGTTGTCTAGAGTACAGTTAAACTTTTCAATTTCTTCTGCACTTTGTGTTGTCAGTGTACATATAACTATGATGGATGTTAAATGGCTTCCCTTTTTAACTACAAGAATTCTATCAGATAATTGATAGTATCCAGGAATTATTTCTTCAGGTCTTGTTTTGTTCCTAGCTTCAGCATTCTTAGCTAAAAGCTTAACACACTTTCAACAATAATCATTAACACATTGGCAGTTGACCGAGAGAAGCAAAAGCCATACTATTTGTCTGATAGAAGAACCTGCAAGGTGAGATGCTTAACCAAATCTGAATTGATTAGAGTCTCTGGTATTTTGCCAAAAAGAAGCAGAAGACTAATAGGTTAATAATTTAAAGGGATCAAATAGTTCACTTAAATTCTCAAAAACAGGAACTACAGAAGAGGATTTCCAGCAAACTGGAAAGCAAGAAGCAGCAAGGCATTTATTGTAAAGCTTAGAAAGAACAAGAGTTAGTTCAAGAGCATATTTTTTTTTAAAACAATTGCAGCAATACCACTGAGTTCACATGCTTTGTGGGGATCAAGTTTAGAGATGATAGCAGAAAAAATGTACAGAGTTATATATTTACTTGGATTCTTATCTAAATTTAAATCAACCTTATCATTACCAAAAAGTCAAAATAAAATCTCATAACCTAAATCTAATAAACTTTATTTCAAATAACAGGGATGAAAATGCTTTAGAAGCTGTGATGATTTTGGCATTGCCAATTCGTAGTTTGCATCTTGGACTGTTCTTCTCACTGACAACCATACATTCTGTCTTACAATAGTGAGTCCCTTTTTTGCTTTCCTTTACTATCTTGTCTAGGAGTTCCTGCATTTTCTTTTTTGGACGTGGTCTGGGGGTGGTGGCAGAGGGACAAAACTTATTGAAAGTTACAAGGGATAGGAGGAAGTGGACACAACACAAAAAGAAAGAAGACTGTAATCAACACAGTATCATCTGCATCTTTTATGTTGTTAAGATTGTCCACCCATAATAAATCTTGGTAAGTCTTCTAGTTCTCTTAGAATTGCCTCGCTTTGTAAACCCAGAGAGAAGAGACATGTTTGTCTTATGCCCCTTTATATTTTCCCAAATAAATCAAGTTTTTCTAGCAGTTCAAATACCATGTATAGAGCATGTGAGCAATGAGAAAATTTTAAGAAAAATGGAAACAAAAACACATTCTTAGAATCAGAAATAGAGTTGAAATTTTTGGGACACATATAGTGAGGAAACTTATACATATTGAAGGCAGAAGGAAAAAGCAACTAAACTACATAACTATATGTAAATAGATGTCAGGTCAGGAAGAGGGAAGGATAGTAAAAAAAGCAAACATTACTAAGATCGACAAAGGACAGGAAATTGTGAAGTAATTATGAGGTCCAATAACTCCTTCTTTTAGACTCTACATATTAATATTTATTATAATCATTATTATTATAAACATTATAATCACATTTAAAACTATATCTAAAGAAAAGGTTTATAAAAAGTCTTACCTCGATTACCACATGCCATCCACCTGATTGCAGAAGTGGGGTTTGCTGTTGGTCCTACAGCATATGTAAACACTCGAACCTATAATGGTTTTTAATGCAAAACAGAAATGAATTATAAAATCAACTGGCTATATTTTGGAGATGAGGTATTGTAATCATTTACATTATTTACATTGTTCAGGCTGTTGTCCACATTTTTCTTGCCATATTCACATTTTGGCCATTGTATGCTCTGGCCTTCTTCAGGTGATTGGAATTTCAAGCTGAGCTCTTTATTTTGCCCACTGGGGTAGATTGCTCTAGTTCCATGTGCCATTCCTCTTCTGGATGTCTTAGTATCAGTTATCTCCCTTTAACTCTCCAAGTTTTTCTTCTTGTTTACTTCAGCTGTAGTCAGGTATTGAACTCACAACTCTCAACCAATGCTTGTATCCACTTGGTCATGTGTCCATGAGGACATCAGTGTATGAATTTTGGGGTAATCATTTTTACCAGATTTTATATTGAAATTTTGTTGTTTTTCTCTATCATTCCATATTACTAGTTCCCATATTGTATTCATTTCTATGCTTGGCCGGCTTAGGAGATTTTTGTGGTCTAGCATGGAGAGAGTTGAATTAAAGGGAGATAACTGATACTGAGACATCTGAAAGAGTCATTGCTTGTGGAACTAGAACAATCTACCCAAAAAGGGTTCAGTTTGAAATTCCAATCACCTGAAGAAGATTGGTGCATGCAACAGTAAAAAAAATCATGGATATGGCAGGAAAGATGAGGACAACAGTCTGAACAATGTAAATAGTGTAAATAATTACAATACCTCATCTCAGAAATATAGACAGAAAAGAAAGATATGAAATTTTTCAGATAAAAGAAAAGAATACCAAAAAATTTATTTAGAAGTATAAATAACATAACTAATGAACAAAATATTGTAAATAATCTTATTATGCTGGACATGATTATGCCTAATTATTACTGATTGATATGAATGCTAAATGACAGTATACTGTTGGAAATATAATACTGATAGACCAATTAATAATACAAATATACTTCTGTAAAGCCAAATTATTATCAACTGTAATAAACAATAAAAATTAAAAGAACAATTGCTAAGATTGTAAATGTGATTCAATAGACATTTTTCAAGATAATGATTAACAAAAAATTTCAATAATTTGGCTTGTTCATAATTGAAATTTTTATCATTTGTTTTGAAATGGAGAAAGGCTCAAATATTTGTAAGACTCTAAAAACATGAGTTTGAAAAATATTCCAGAAAAAGATATAATTTATTTTTTTATTTCACCCTAATCAAGATGATAAAGTAGGGGTTACTGAGAGTTAAAGAGTCTGAAAAAAACATTATTAAGGAGAGTACAATAAAAGAACAGGATTCAAGGAGACAGAAGATGATGATTCACATTGCATTTAAATTTTTAAAGATCAAAGTTGAGTGGAAAGCAAGAAACTGGAAGAGTTGCATAAGGGAGAAGTGTGAGAGAAGAAATTGTTAGCATAGAACTTATGGCTATATCTATCAATTTCAACTGTAAAATGATGAGATCGAGCTGCCAATCTAGTACAGCACTTAAAAGCATAAAGTCGAGGTACTGAAGAGGAAATCTCATCAACATAATTACAGAAATATCAAAAACTAGCAGGCTTCACCCATTTGCTATTGCTTCACAAAGTAAAATATATTCACTACTTGAAATCTTTGAAACAAAAATTTTAAATGAACATTTCAGTCATAAGTTGGCTTTGTATATAGTAAAAGAAAGTTTTACAAATAGATGCCAACTTGTTGAAGGCCAAGTAAAATGCATTTTTCAAACATCAAAACCTCGAATAAAGGCAGTTAATTAATGAAATAAACATTTTTAAAATGAATATGCAAATTAGCTAAACATGAAGAGTGATATTACCTAGAAGTAGATAATATATAATACAAATATTGAGCTTTTTTAGTAAATACTGTGTGTAAATCCCTGCTTAAATGCCGCCCTATATTAAAATTTTAAGCTAGCTGCAATTTTGGATACAAAAGGAAAATAAGAGTTACTGCTCTCGAACCATGAAAACAATGATAATGGCTAGTATAATATATTAATATATATTTTTAACCTTGCATAATCTAGCAACCCTGAATCTGAGCTCAACAAAAATTGTTCCCTGCACCTAACTTTTCTAGGGCTTTTGAATGAGCTATGAATCACAGAATTTGGACCTGTGGGAGCAGAGGAGTTGCTTGGGCACACACATACACTGTACTTTATATATAAGATATGAAAATATTTATAGAAAAGGCACAGGGAAGCTATTTTATGGTGATGGGAAAATGACTGAAGCCGAGATGCCAGGTCAAGACTAATAATGTTGCAGATTCTTCTTTGAATTTTGTCATGAATCTCTAGATATATATGTTATAGCCCACTACAATTTCTGATTTACTCTACATGTTGGCCAGATGTGAGCACTAAGAAAATAAAGCCAAAAATAAAAAAAAGTCATCTTCTGTGCAAGCATCACATCTGGTCCACAAAACAATTCCCTGGAAAAATATAAAATGCAATGACCAATCACAAATGTTGCCACCCACCCCAAAAAGATTAGCCTTGATGCCACCAGATTTGTTTAAAAAGAAAGCCCCTCATAAACAATGCGCAGTACAAGGCTGAAATTGAAAAAATCAGTTACATACTGTCTTATTTTTAGACCAATTGTATTTCTCAAAAACTTCTTTGGCATTGTCTGTTCCTCCATCTGTAAGCAGCATAATCACTTCATTGCATTGGGCTCCAACTCCATTCTGTTTTGACATGTTCCGAAACTAGAATAAAAGGAAGATAAAGGAGTTAATATCATAATGGTAACTCAGTAAAGTTGCTGTAATAGCAAAAATATATAACAGGCATTTCATTGAGATACCCAGTTCTGCTAAGTTTTTAAATTTAGTATTGATAACTGATATCTTATTTTTAATTTTTAACTTAATTTATATTTTGACAAGCTCTGAAATCTTGAAATTGTCATTTTGATTTTGATGAAACTTTTTTACGATGACAATAACTAAAAATTGCTGAAACTGATATATAATTTTAGAGCCCTGAAATATGCACCTCTAAAAAATATTAAAATTCTACTATATGCACCTCTAAAAAATATTAAAATAAAACTAGCAAAAACACATTTTTTTAACCTATTAAACATGTAAGTTGTATTAAATACAAATAGGAATCACCAATTTAATATCATATATGTGTATATTTTGTAAATTTATATCGTAATTAAAATTTCAAATTATTTTAGCTTAAGCCATTGTAATAATTTAATTCCACTACGTATAAAGGCATTCTTAAAATGAGAAAAGTAACTTGTCATAATCTTTGACCTAAGAATGAATCTGTAATATTGCACCTTTTAATTCATCTTTGTGTCAATGTTTGGTATGATTATAGTTAGTTTTCAAGTGATGAAATAATCAGTATACTTGGGAAAAACAAAAACACTTATTTTCTGAGCAAACCACTTATCAGTTTGCAGAAATTAGATTACCATGATTATAAAAAATACAGTTATGGATATACAATCTGCAAAGAACATTTGATTATATATTAAAACTAATGTGCTCCTTGTTAAAAATTATATTCTTGTTTACAAAATTAAATAATCTTATTAAGTTATTTATAGCTGGAACTCCAATGTTTGAAAAAGATTTTTTTCCAGTGCAGGAGTTACTATTCTACTATTGTTTATGGTATTTTTGCTTTTTAAGCTTTTGTGCCATTTGTTAAAAAAATGTTTAAAAATTGTTAAAGATTGTTGGATTTTAACGATTTTTTTCACATATTAATAATGAATTAATGAAATTATTATTTCCTAGTAAAAGTTTACAATATTTTTTAAATTTTAGCATAAATTACTCAGTGTATCATCTATCCTTAAAATTGTATTTTTGGTAAAATTTATAATTCCTAGTTATAAGCCACTTTTTATTTCCTATATACCCTACTGTTGTAAACTACATTTATTTCCTTAATATGTACCACTAAATATGTAATAAAATACTTCAATGTCAGGTAAAACAGTAGATTACATGTTTTTTGCATGCTAAGAATTTATGTAAAAAACATTTCTTTTTGGAAAGTTCTTTTTTTTTTTTAAATACTATATTTCTTGCAAGAAAAACCAATTCATGGAAAAAACATGAGAAAACCTGTATATCAGAATATTTGTAAATATATCAAGGCTATCCAGAATTAATCTATTTATTAAAATTCCTTAGCAACAATAGTTTCTATAGTACATTTTGGTAATAAAATTTTCAATGTTAAAAAAATCCTATTTTATGCTTGGTCATAAAGATAAAATTATGGTGCTGAAATAATAAAATGAATCAGTCTATTTATCTTTCAATGATGGAGATATTTTATTTTATTTTATTACCAACTAAATACTTGACATAAGATGCTTGAGCCAAAACAATGCTGAAACAAGGATGACTTTTTAAAAATATTGAATAAAAAATGTCAAATTATTTCCATTGTTAAACTCCAAAAAACTGACATTATTTTATAAAGGCCCTTTGTGTTCCTTCTTAAATTAAAATGAACAGATCACATAATATTTTTACAAAAAGAAGACTATTGGGTTGTGTGACATAGAGAGAGAATGAGGAGGATTTAGTAATCAACAGTGCTAAAGAATTAGGATGAAGGTGCTAATTACTTGGGTAGAAGGGATTCCGGAGTAATTCCAGAAATAAGTTTTTTTCTCTTTATAATTGTTTCTGGGGTCTTGAGTTATTAGTTAATTACACCCTTAATTCCAAAGTTTTAAGAGACGGATTAGTTAAAAGTAAAGTTTATGATAAATGGCAAATTGGATTTTTGGGTGGTCTGAATAAAATCCTCAACCAGATGGGATAAAAGATTTTGGCAAAATTTAAGTATACGTTGTCTTAAGATCCAGCAGGAGGTCCAAATCCGATTTTAGTACCTCTTGAAAACTGGTTGCCTGCAGAGATCCGGAGATTTGGAAACACATAGTGGTCAGGCGATTTGCATAAAAAAATTTTGAATAAAGACCCTAAATGGTTTAGCTCCGCCTCAAATATATAAGCTGCCCGAACTTGAATTAATTCGGAGTTCTGAGATCAGAACATGGAAGAGGCGGCTTGTTGGAATTTTGGTCTGGTCTGTTGGTTGCCCTGTGTCAAGAAGACTGATCTGAGCCAAGAGATTGAAATAGAACCCGTAATCATCCAGATAACTTTCAACAAGGCTGCGAGAAGGCAAACTGCTATATTATTATTGCAGACGAAGATCCACGAATTACTTCCTTAGAAAAAGCCGAAAAAAAAAAAAAAAAATGAGTGAATCTCGTTAGGACATTTTGTACTGCGTGAATTCTTAAAGATATAGAACATAAAAACAGTGGCCTAAATAGGGCCCTTTGTACAAATAACAGGAGTTGCTTATTTTTTTCTTTTTTTCCATGTGTTTGATTTATGACAAGAAACTTTTTGCTGCATGAATAGTGATTTCCTTTTCAGCATAATACCCAGCCATTTCCTCTCCTTCCCACCGGATCATTCTGGAGAGAAAATCTCGATACAAATGCTGTTTTTCAAGAATTCACAATGTTGCCTTTTTATAGTGGTGGTTTGAATCAGTTCACGGAGGAAGATCGGGCTAGAATTTTTCATGCAGAACCACCGGGAGACAGGACAGAACTGCAACAGGCAAATGGTTATTAGTTGTTTATGTTCCAACACGTTAGAATAGGTCAAATTTAATGGCAGATATAATATGCTTACATTTCCGATTAGAGCACACTTCAAACTATCTCTTGAGAAAGAAAGTTTAAAATTACTTAATTTAGGTCAATTTTGCATCCTTATGAAAATGGAAGATTATAAGGTGCATTTTAGACACTTCATGCTTTTGTTTTACCATAAAGTCAAAAATCCCTCACAAGCAAAAAAAAGATATGTGTTGTGAATGGTGAAGGGGCTTTAGCTCAAATGTGTCAAACTGGTGGCCCGCACCCCACATGCAGCCCTTTACATGCATCTTGGCAGCCCTCACAAAGGTTTCTATAACTGTGGTACATCAAGAATTTTGTCTATGTTGGTAACACAAATTATTAAAATCAGTGAGATTTTTTTCAATTGGTATGATTAGATTGTTTATTCTATCTAAATGGTGTTTTGATTTTTGAATGTTAGCAACTATTTTTAACTTCTGGTTAATCATGTGAATATCCTTGACAGCTAAATAAGAACAAATGTAAAGTGAAAACGTTTGTAATTTTGTAATCGAATTCTACTCCATCTCATAAAAAGAGAAAATTATCTAAAGAAGGATGTGTGTTTCAAGAAAAGTGGAAATTACAGTACTTTTGTACCACTGTTAATGGAAACATAAACTGCTTGATTTGCAACCACTGCATTGTGATGCCAAAAGAATATAATGTGAAAAGACATTATGAAACAAACTATCAATCTTATAAATATGAAGGAGATATGCATGTTTCAAAGTGAAAGAATTCAAGGTTAAGTTAACACAGCAACAGAGTTGCTTCACAAAAATTCAGGAAGGCTATATTAGTTCTGTTACTGCAAACTTTGAACTCTGCAATGTCTTGTAAAAACAGCTGAAATTGTATGTCCAGAGAAGTCACACTTATTTCAAGACATTTCATTAAGCAGGAACACTGTTGCTGAATGGATTGATGAAATGGCAGATGATTTGAGTCAATAGTTGAAGACTATCATCAAGTTTTGAACATTTTTCTATTGCTCTGGATGAGACTGTTGACATAGCTGGAATAGCACAGCTCGCCATTTTCATCAGGACTTGTGACAATGAATTTCAAATTTATGAAGAACTAATTGAACTGGTTCTAATGCATGATACTACAACAAGCTAGAACATTTTTGAGAAAGTTGAACAACTTCTCCATGATTTGAGTAAACTTGTGTGTTTTTCTACTGATGGTGCTGCCAAAATGGTTGGGGGACATAATGGAGTTGCTGCCAAGTTAGGTACAAAAATAGAAAATATATACAGATTCAACATTCAAGCATTTTCACTGTATTAACATGTCATTAACAGAACTTATGTTCTAAGATTTTAAAATTAGATCCTGTGTTGAGTTTTATCATAAAAACAGTGAACTATATCAGAGGTCGTGCTCTGCATCACTGTTAGTTTAGTTAGTTATTGGAAGACGTGAATAATCAGCTCACAAATGTCCCATTCTACACAGAAGTTCAGTGGCTTTCATGTCACAAGGATTTTTTTATTGCGACACAAATTTTTTTGTGTTTTTGAAGATGAAGGGTCAAAGCACAGATGAATTGAAAGATGAAAGCTGGCTCCAAGATGTAGCTTTTTCAGTGGATATTACTGCCCAATTAAGTGATCTTAATTTGAAATTACAAGGTTATATGATGATATCAAGTGTTTCATTGCAAAATTAGCTTTAGTGAAGTCTCAGTTGTGCAAGGAGTTGAAAAAAACTGCCAATATTGAGTCTGTATTTATCTTTGCTAAGTACGATAATTACCTGGAATCGCTATCAAAGGAATTTCAGTGAAGATTTTGTGATTTTTCCTCTTGCAAAGATCAGTTTGCATAATTCTCAGCACCATTCATTTTTGATGTTGCTCAGGCAGAGGAAAGTCTACAGATGGAACTACTGGAAATGCAGACCGACTCAACACTCAAGGGAAAGTACCTAGAAGTGGGAGTACCCAGATTTTTTTTATACCTTCCTCAGACATTTAAGAACTTCAGAAAATTTGCCACAAAAATTATGGCAATGTTTGGTTCCACATATGTTTGTGAGCAGTTATTTTCATTTATGAGGGCCACAAAAACGTCTCACAGAACCAGATTAACTGATGAACATTTGTCATCTTTGACCAAAGTGGGATCCACACAGACATTCCAACCTGATATATTGAGAATAGTTTGTCTAAAGGACATCATCAGGACAACATAAAAATGATTAAATCGTACTACCTTGTATTGTAAGTTTTTGTATTTAAAGTTTAGTTACCATTAATTGTGATTAATGTAAGGTGCGGCCTTTGAAGTTGCAGATATGGCCAATGCAGCTTTGACATGCACTGGTGGTCATGGCACCAATATGTGAGTGGTTAGTTCAGGGTCGATTATCCTGGTCACGGCACCAATATGTGACACCCACCAGTGGTTGCGGTCGCAGCGCCAATATGGGATGTCCACTGGTTGTGACGTCAATATATTACACTGCGTCGTCGGCCTGTGGTCAACTCCCAGTTGCGGCGCAAAGCTGTAAGGTTTCTTCCACCAGCGTTTTAGGGTTGACTCGTTGTCGCTGCCACCAGCCTGTGTCCCCGTTCCAGTTTGATACCAACTTTGTCGTTCTCAGCTCGCCTCCAACGCTTGGTCACTGAAGTAACTGCTTTGATCTCAAGTCTAACCTACCCACGTTGTAATTTTGATTTTAGGTAGATGAAATCAATCAGGCGTCAGGCCGTAGTGCAAGCTGAATCTGGGGTAAAGGTGATACCGCACAAGCGTAAGCAAAAGAAAATAATAAAACAAGCTCATGAGGTTCAAATATGTTGAGAAATAACAATTAACTTTATCTATCTGTTGAATACAGAAGTGTGTTTCTCTCCCGGCCCGTTTCTATGGATTTGTGACACTTTTTGCGTTTCTTAAGTGAGTTATGGTATCTTAAGTCGTTTGTCAATAAAAACTTGCTTTTGGTAGGAAGACTAAGTCGAAAAGGATATGGAAATCTTTCGGTCAGCTTCTGTGAGGCAACACTCTTGGACTGTCTGGAACTGCGAACTCTCTGAAAACTCCATGAAACTCTCTGACTGCCTCGAGACGGTTGTTTATATGGACACTGACCAACTCCGGGGTGGGACCTGTTGTGGTTTGGGTTCTTTGACAATTCTTAATTTCCAACAAGAATTCTCTTTGTTCTTAGGCCAGGAAAATTAGTTACTTCCCATTTTTGGAAGATTAATCACATTCCACTTCGGGGTTCCTCCCTCATCCGTGAGGGAAGGTTGGAGGAGAGTTATCCTCCTAGACTCTTCCTCTCTCACATTGATATCCCCTCAATGGGTGTTAACAACTTCTCCATCTTTCTCATACATTCACCTCCACCTATTACCCATGCTACTTCTTAGCCAATGATCTCTCAGCAGTGTGGGTGTGGCTAGACTGGCCCTCATGTTTACAAAATCCTTTTTTTCTTTCCTTTTTCCTTCGGCCAAAACATTTACAATTCCCAGATTGCCATTCAATTCCTCATCACATTCCAATATTCATATATAGACCAGATGGCTTCCTTTGCTGGAATCAGGAATTAAAGTCAAATGATATCTCTGAAAGATAATTAATAGCTATTCTCTAGGGTGGTCTCAAGCTGAAATTTTTTCATAGCCACATGCGTCGGCCAACTTTGTTTATCTTTCAGAATTCTGTTTTGTTTGACGTGTCACTCCATTATCGTGACATTAATTAATTTGACAGAATCACAGTCTCGCTTTTTCTTACTGATTTTTTGTCTTTTGCAAAAAAGTATCTTTCTTTTGTAAATAAAATAAATTCTTCTTTTTTTTAATGTTGCTCAGTCTATCTTTCGGGATAGCTCTTTCTTGCCTTAAGTATTTCCCGTTTTTAATTTCCATGGTTAATTAGTTAGCCAATTACCATAGCTAAATAGTGTCACACAGCCCTCCATATGCTCTGAGTTTGACATGCCTGCTTTAGCTGACAGGACAGTATGGAAGTGATTCACTTAGTTTAGAGTTGGTGATTGTAGCCTTATTGATGAAGAATGCTCAGGCAGACCCTACTACAGATGATGACCAAATTGATTAAGAATAACCCACATTACATAACACTGGAATTGGCAGAAACACTATATGTATCAAAATCCACCATCCACTTAGTTAAGCTTGGGTATGAGTATCACTACAATCTTTGGGAACCACATGATCTGAGTGAAAAGGATCGCATTTTATCTGTGAATTGCTGTATAAAAGCAATGAAAATTCACCCTTTTTTAAGCATATTGTGATGGGTGATGAGAAAGTCATGTTGTGCATCTGGTTGGATTGGAAAGGAATCCTGTACTTTTAGCTTTTTTCAAGTAACCAGTCAGTTGATTCTGAAAACTACTGCTCAAAACTGGATGAATTAAAGAAAAATGCCCAGAATTGGTGGACAGGAAAGGTGTTATTTTTCATCAGGATAGTGCCAGATCTCACGTTTCTTTGGCAAGCCAGCAAAAATTGTTGCAGCTTGACTGCGATGTGTTACCCAACCTGTCATATTCACCAGACATTGATCCTTTAGATTTTCATTTATTCAGGTCCTTGCAAAATAATCTCATTAGTAAAAATTTTAATTCTTTGGATGACATAAAACACCACCGTAATGAGTTCTTTGCCTGGAAACCAACAAAATTCTGGGAAGATGGAATCTTTAAATTGAAGGAAAAGTGGAGAAAGGTTATGCAACAAAATGGTTCATATTTAAGTGAATAAATATTTAATGGCATAATTTTGTTTTGTGTTTTTTTTTTAATTCACCTTACAAATTGGCATGAACTTTCTGGACAGCCCAATACTTATTTAGAACTAAAGTAATGATGTCTTAATTTTTTTATTTGGTTTCAAAATTGCCAAAATAATTTGTGGTACTTTCATTTTGTTAAAACTTTCAACCCTATTAAAATCTTTCAACCCTATTAAAATCATTAAAATTCAACAGTTATTGTACATAAGTACAATAACTTGAATTTTAATGATTTTTTTTACAAATTCTTCCAGTTTGAAAAATATTTTCTGGAAGAAATTCTCATATTTAAAAAAATATAACATAATTTACTTGGCATATTTTAATGTCTGATTGCATAATTAAAGTTTTTGAAACTCAAAGGTGTAGGATAACTTCAGGAATGATTACACAGTGCTATGATGTGTCTTACAAGCCTCCTTTATTTGCTCCACTTACATACTGGCTGCCCCGGCTGAAGTGTCCGGTGCTACCCTAAAGAATGTACCACCTCCAACTTTTTGTGCATTACATCACTGCCCACCTTTCTGATTTATGAGTCCTTGCTTAAGATCCAAACTTTATCCAGGACTAAAACGTTTGCATGTCCTGATTTCTCGAATCGATCATATCAGTGAAGTTGACATCGCAATGGGTGGTTTGGGTACTTTGACTTCTTGGGCTTGATTTCTGGACTGGATGATTCTCTGACATTGCTGTGTCTGGGGTATGAATAAGAACCTGGGGTACTATGTCAGGTTGTGGCAGCAATCTTGATTCAATTTGCCCTGGGTTCAGGTCATTCACTGGAGTAGGTGATATTGGCTCTGGAGATGACGTTGAATAGTTCATATATCTTGCAATCTTATCATGAAGGACAGGATATCAATACCCTCCAAAACATGCCTGGACAGGCATCCGGGGCTACTGTTGAAGTTCTGCGCAAAATCCTCCTGGCCTTTGTGAAACATCTGCATCTGGGCAGTCCTGATGGGATTTCTGATGATCCTAGCTGAGGAATACAGTGGTTGAGGTGGATGGCCTCAACCTGTTCAGATTTGTCTGTAACTTCATTAGCAGTTCTGCTGGTGTAACTGCTGGCGGTGGGATGTAGACCTTCAGAATCTATCATGTGACCAAGGTAAGTAACTCATGGGGCAATGAATTTGTATTTGTCGAGTGTAACTTGGAGGCCACAGGCAGAGATCTCCTTTAAGTCTCTGTCTAGGTTGTCTAGATGTTCTGCGTCCAATGATCTTGTTATCAGAATGTCATCTTGATAACTTATGTGTGATTCCCTTGTGTATAGGTTGTCCATGCAATGCTGATATATACCAGAGTTAGTGCACTTATTCACAGTCATATTGTAGTCCCCACATAGACGAATTGATTCCTTGCTTTTTAGGACTGCAACGAGTGGGGCTGCCTATTCCAAATACTGTATGGGTTCAATTATTCCCAAGGATTCCAGCCTGTCCAGATCTTTGTCCACCTATTCCTGCAATGCATGAGGCACATGGCATGCTTTGCAGAAGATGGGTTTTGTAATTTCTTAGTTCACCCAGTTCGTCTTTGAAAACATCCGAGTACCTCTGTAGGATGTCTTCAACAGCAGGGGTGGTGTTAACTGCCTTGAGCTGATGAATCTGATTCCAGCTAAGCTGAATTACCTCCAGCCAGTTCCTTCCTAACAGTATTGGTCCTGATTCTGGTACAACCACCAAAGATAGGCGATATTGCCAATTGTCATATGTTACAGTGATCTCACAGGTACCAACATGGAGTAATGTTTTTGCCTGTGTAGGTGACATGCAGCTCAGTTTTGGCTTATCTGTCAAAAACGGTGTGGCTGATTAGTGATACTGTAGCACCTGTATCAATTTCCATCTTTACCCATCTGTCATTGATGCCCACCAATACTATTAGAGGGTCAATTTTTTTTTTTGAGATATGAAAAAGTTTGTGCACCAAGATGGTGTCTCCCGAAACAATAGAGAGGTTGTCATCATCAGGCTCATCTGTGATGACCCTATGTGTCTGGCGACTTCTGGTACTTTTCCTTTTCAGGCAGGCTGTTGAAATATAGCCAGTTTTCTGGCAGAAATTGCTGGTTGCTTCCTTGAAGCGACAATAATCTGGTGAATGCTTGATGTCACATCGAAAACATGGTTTCCCATTTTTTCCTTGACAAGAATTTCCCCATTGACATGGCTCATGTTGGGCTGGGTGGATGCAGTGGTCTTGGAGCAGGGTGCTATGTCGTGAACATTCTTGTCAGTACTTTCAATCACCAGGGCTGTCTGTCTAGACTGGTCAAAATTCAATTTCTTTTCTGACAATAAACATCTGCAGATATGGTCGTCTGCAACACCTACAACCAGCAAGTCCCTCAACATATATCAATGTATAGTGGAACTGAATTTGGAGAACTTTGTTTTTTTAGTTGGGTGATAAAGTCCAAGATGGTCTGGTTTGATTGTTGTTGGCACATGTAAAAGTTAAATTGTTCCACAATAATGGATGGTGTTGGATTACAATGTTCCTCTAATGCTTGTGATAGCTTGTCAAATGTTTTGTTTCATTAGCTATCGGGTGTGATGAGGTCCTTTAATAAGGAGAATGTTTCTGTTGCACATACTGAGAGCAGCACTGCCTTCTTTTTGTTTGTGTCTGTAATTCTGTTAGCCTCTCTGTGTAAGTACTCCAGTCTCCCTGTCCTGTGCTGGTAAAAACTCAATGATTTGACCAAACAAAGTCATAATGCATGCATCATGTGTACCCAGCTGGTGGATATTTTGTCAGAAAAGAAACTGCCTACATGAAAAAAAAAAAAAAGTGCAACATCAAAGACAAAAAATATGCTCAGGTGAGCATAAATATGGTGAAGTTTCAATCTCATCATCATAGCCATTTAGGATAATATCAGGAATGATCATGTAATGCTGGCATGTGTCTTACAAGCCTTCTTTATTTACTCCACTTACATACAGGTTGCTCTGGCAGAAGTGTCCGATGCTACCCTAAAGAATGTACCACCCCCAGCTTTTCGTACATTACAAAAGTTGTTGTGATGAGATAACCCAACTTCCCCATTCACAATAATGGACAGTCTGGTGGCCGATAAAGTACGACCACAGGAAACAGTAAGCAGAGCGACAAAAAGGTCTTCGTTTACTAACACCATTGCGGTTAGCTTACTCCTGACTCTGTCTCTGTATTTTAATATACCTACATCCGATTATAAAATTATTATTCAAAACCACACTGGGTTTACTTTGTTTTATTATATCTTGTCGAGATATAACAGCTGGCGATTTAAGGATTGTGCAACGTACTTACTTGGAAAAAAAAAAAAAAAAAAAATATCGCTGAACGGATTTTTCGAAAGCGGAGTCACAAGTCAAAAGGAAATTTTTGAAAAGTAAGAATTTTTACTGTTAAATTGTGATTTGAAAAATATATATTGAACCGCGACTCAAATACGAGCCGGTCTAATAATTGATTATTCAAGTAAAAATTACCAGTTGTAAAAATATTACGGCTGTATATTGTCTGTTGAGAGTGTTAACTGTCTAAAAAAAAAAAAAAAATTTTTTTTTTTTTTTGCCGAATTCTAAAGAAAGTCAGAATGGAGCAATTAGTCGAAATGACTAAAATGCTGTGTACAAGCTTACAACAGGAACAACAACAGCATCAAGAGTTACAACAACAGCAACAACAACAGCACCAAGACTTACAACAACAAATATTGCAACAGCAAAAAAGTCTCGAAAAAATTCTGAAACAGGAGAAAGAAAAAATACTGAAACAGGAGAAAGAAAAAATACTGAAGGAATAGCAAATTCATTATCCGAATTTATTTATGATCCTGATTCGGGCATTACATTTCCAGCGTACTTTAAACGTTTCGAAACTATATTTACCAAGAGATGTCAACATTGGTCGGATGAGGAACGAGTAACATTATTAGTCCAGAAACTAGGGAAAAACGAGAATAGGAAGTACTCAAACTTGATATTGCCCAGAAAGCCAGAAGAAGTTTCGTTTGAAGAAACTATAAGTATTCTGTCAAAAATATTTGATGAAAGGAATAGTGTTCCACACGCGATACAGATGCCTAAACAAAGCAGATAACGAGGATTTTGTGACATATGCGGGAACAGTGAACTCTCTGGTTGAACAATTCAAGTTAGAAGAAATAACCAAAGATGTATTGAAATGCCTAATTTTTCTTCAAGGACTAACTGATCCTAAATATAAAGAAATTAGGTTGAGAATATTAATAATGGTCGAGCAAGACTCGAAAATAACATTACAAAGGGTGACTGAAGAATGTCAACGTCTCATAAACGTAAAAAGGGATAATATACAAATTGAGGAGAAAAGTGTTGCTAATGTTCGACACGTAAAAACTCAAAAACTCCAAAAGCCAAAAAGGTAGAAAATGTGAGGGCGTGTGGAAAAATAACCATACCAAAGACACGTGTTGGTACAAAAATAAATTCTGCCAATCGTGTGGAAAAAAAATCATACCAAAGACGTGTGTTGGTACAAAAATAAATTCTGCCAATCGTATGCGGAAATAAAGGGCATAAATATACGGTTTGCCGAAAGAAAAGGGAATTACAAGATGTAAGCCTGGTATTATCAGAAAAAAGAAATTCAGAAAGGTAAAATAGAAAGTACGTAGATGTACGTATAAATAATCATACAATTACTTTCCTATTGGATTCTGGTTCAGACATAAGCATCATTGATGAACAAACATGGAAAAATATTGGAAGACCTAAATTATCTGAAACCAAAAAAACCGCTAGAGGGGTTTCAGGAAAGAAATTAAACTTTAAGGGAGAATTAAAGTGCGATATTTCGTTATGACTGACTGCAAAACGAAAGTGTATGTAATCCAAGGGATTAATTCATGTCTTTTTGGAATAGACTGGATAGTACTTTTTGATTTGTTTGAACTCCCGATTAACTCATTTTGCAAATGTAATAAACAGTGCAGAAAAACAAAAAAATATTAAAATGAAAAAATTCATAAATGAATTAAAAGAAGAATATCCCAGAGTTTTTTCTGAGGGATTGGGTTTATGTACTAAGATGGAAGTCAAATTTGAACTCAAGGAAAATGTGAAACCAATTTTCAAACCTAAGAGAAACGTTCCTTTTTCCTCCTTAGAGACAATTAATAATGAATTGGAAAGACTTGAAAAAATGGGAGTGATATCTAAGGTTGACCATTCGGATTGGGCCTCGCCCACAGTTTATGTTAAGAAGAAAAACGAAAAAATAAGAGTGTGCGCAGATTTTTCAACAGGATTAAATGATTGCCTTAAGAATCACAGTTATCCACTACCTTCACCAGAAGATACTTTTTCAAAATTGAATGGTGGGAAGATTTTTTCAAAAATCGACCTGTCTGACGATACTTGCAGATTAAAGTGAGTGACGAATGCTCAAAATATTTGTGTATAAATACACATAAAGCTATTTATAAGCTAAATAGGCTTCCTTTCGGTTTAAAGGTCGCCCCCAGCTTTGTTTCAACAGGTGATGGACACTATGCTGGCAGGCCTTGAGTTTGGGTACCGCCTATTTAGATGACATTCTAGTCAAAAGTAAGAATGTTCAAGAACATAAAACGACATCAGAGCGATATTCAAAAGACTAGAAGATTTTGGTTTTAAATTAAGCCACGAGAAGTGTAAATTCTTCATGGAAAGAATTACATTACCTCGGACAGGTGATAGACAGTGAAGGCAGGAAACCGGACCCACAGAGAGCCGATGCAATTAAGAACATGCCTGCACCCGACACAGTTCTTAAACTACAATCGTTTCTGGGGTTGGCACAATATTATGCAATCTACATACCTAAAATGTATGATTTAAGAGCCCCCCTCAACGAATTGTTAAAAAAGACAAGAAATGGTTTTGGTCAAAAAGATTGCAAACGGCTTTTCAGAAAAATAAAAAATGCCTACTCTCAGATCTCGCCTTAGCACATTATGATCCTGAGAAAGAGATCATTCTGGCAACTGACGCAAAGTTTGTACGGAGTGGGTGCTGCACTGCTACACAAATATGAAGATGGCACTACTAAACCGATCACATATTAAATTTTAGGACTCTTCTTCCGGCTGAAAAAAATTATAGCCAGATCGAGAAAGAGGCTTTGTCGATTGTGTTCGGGGTTAAAAAATACCACCGCTTTTTTTCATGGTAGATCATTTGTACTTCAAACGGACCATAAACTGTTACTTTTACAATATTTGGAGATAAAAAGGCATTCCTATCATGATACAGCTAATCGCTCGGTTTTTTTGGGGTGTAACCCTGCTTAATTACCATTTTAGGATGGAATACGTCAAATCTAAAGAACATGGGCATGTGGATGGATTGTCAAAGGCTGATTCCAAAAAAATGAAGAAATGTTAGAAGAGACGGTTATAGCAGCATTAACTGAGGAAAAAGAAATATCAGGTCTCTTGTTGAATACAATCAGGGAATTGCCGGTAACATTGGACAGAATAAAAAAGAAGCGGAAAAAGATCACTATATTGTGAAATTAAGGAACCAGACGAGAGGGAACAAAAAAACAGAAAAGGGAACTCAGATTTCACCTTTTTCAATTTGCAACAACACATTGATGTACGCAGATAGAATTGTTATACCTCAATCTCTACATACAGATATGCTGAAGAATTTCATACCGGTCATCCTGGAATGTCTTGGATGAAATCACTCATGCGTGGTTACGATACTGGCCAGGAATGGACAAGGATATTGAAGGTTTTGTAAGACTATGTAGAGGTTGTCAATTGGCTGCAAGGGCACCTCCGGTCAAAATGAATCCTTGGCCGAAAACGGATTTGCCATGGGCACGTCTACATATAGACTATGCTGGACCAATTAATGGGCACTATTATTTGATATTGGTGGACTCTTTATTGAAATGGCCTGAGGTAGTCAAGTGCAAGCATCCTACATCTAGGAACACCATCAGTGCATTGGATGAAATTTTCAGTCGTTTCGGGGTTCCCAGAACATTAGTTAGCGACAATGGTACGCGTTCACAAGTATGGAATTTAAGGATTTCTGCCTTGACATTGAACACATAACTACACCAGTGTGCCATCCCAGGTCGAACGGTCAAGCCGAGAAATTTGTTGACACTTTTAAACGTGCTTTTACATAAAAATAGAGGTATGGACACTGAAGAAAGAACTATTCAAAAAGTTTTTAGCAATCTATAGGGTAACTCCTAATGAGAACAACGATGCGAAAATGTCACCTGCAGAAATTATGTTCACAAGGAAAATTAGATCAATTTTTTCGATAGATCTATCAAAACAAAAAAAGTTGCTAAGAAAGAGGAAAAAGTCAACATAAAAAAATACACTCCAGGAGACAAAGTTTTTTTTTAAATTTTAAAAGTGGGAAAAGCTATTGGATGGATGGCATAATCCAGAAAAGGATTGGTAAAGTGGTCTACACGATTAAAAAGTAAAAATTTACGTGTAAAAGACATATCAATCAGATTAGACCAATATATGGTGAAGAAAGTGAAAAAAAAGAAAGAAGAAATTCCGATGGAAGTGTTATGCGATGCTTTTAACATGACACTACCCAATAGTGTATTTGAACCTGTATCGCATGGACCAGCCTTACGGGCTGAAAAAGCGGAAATTATCTTCACCAAAAAAAATCAAATTGTGACGACTAAAAGAAGGAGCACGGGAAAGAAACCAGTGGAGCGTTTTAGTCCGGATCCAAAAAGAAGATTTGACATTAGAAGCAGAAATTTTCAAAAGGAAGAATTTCAGCTTCAGGGGAGGTGTGTTGTGATGAGATAACCCAACTTCCCCATTCACGATAATGGATTTGGTCTGGTGGCCGATAAAATACGACCACAGGAAACAGTAAGCAGAGAAGAAAAGAAGGTCTTCGTTTACTAACACCATTGCGGTTAGCTTACTCCTGACTCTGTCTCTGTATTTTGACATACATACATCCGATTATAAAATTATTATTGAAAACCACACTCGGGTTTACTTTGTTTATTATATCTTGTACGAGATATAACAAAAGGCATGTTAGATTTTGTAACCACAATACTTCAAAAGTTGTCTTCCTTATATCTTTATGTTTAATAATATTAAAATTTAAATTTTAATGTATTGTTTAGTCACTTTTTATTTAATAGTTATTACTTTTAAAATATACAATATTTTTTTTTACATATTTATATTTAAAGAAAAAGTTCTCATTCATAATCCCTAGCATGAAAAGTGGAGAAAATGAAGCATGCAAGATGAATGGTAATATTCTGAATAAAGAAATAGGACAAAGACCTTCATACAAGCAAAAGTGAAAATATATTCTAATGTACTTTTGTTTTTCACTTAAAAATTTTCCTTTTAATTTTTCCTTTCAATAGATTATAAGGTAATAAAATTAATCTTTACTGTTATAGTAAATTAGACTTCAAAGAAAAAGTGCTATCATCCATAAGCAACAATCATGTTTTCCACTATTTACATTATTTGGACTATTGCCCTCATCTTTGTTGCCATATTTATCATAATGTTTCAGCCATTGTACACTCCGGCCTTCTTCAGGTAGCTGGAATGTTGAACTGAACCCTTTATTTCACTCACTGGGGTAGACTGTTCTAGTTCCATGTGCCATGTTTTAATGGATGTCAGTTATCAGTTATCTCCTGTTAATTCCCCTCTCCAAGTTCTCCACAGCCTTAACCGGGTATTGAACTCACACTCTTTGGGTCCTGTCACTGGATCTAACCAACACCCCTTTATCCACTGTGCCACGTGTCCTTGAGAAACTAGAACAGTCCATCCCAGTGAGCGAAATAAAGGGTTCAGTTCAACATTCCAACCACCTGAAGAAGGCCGGAGCATACAACAGCCGAAACGTTGTGATAAATATGGCGACAAAGATGAGGACAATAGTCCAAATAATGTAAATAGTGTACATAATATCTCATCTCAGAAATATAGACAGATACAATCATGCTTTCAACAAGTAGACTTCCATTGTTTTGTCATTGATGCTTTTGTTCCTTCTTGGAAATACCAGGTGAAACCACAATCTTCTTGGTTCACACCAACCTTTACTGCCACTATAGTCCACAGGACTCACATCCTCCAGGTGTTCCAGTATGCTAGTTCTGATCACAACAGAAGGCTATTTGTGTCTTCTGATGCTCACCTCCAGGAGAGTGACTCATAACAATTGTAAAAGTGTCCTCAAAGAGGCTACAGATAGAATGAAACACCTCATAGCTTCTGACAAGTTTGGCTCCTGTGACTACTGGCAGCTCTGTAATAGTGTGTTAAATAAGAATAAGTTTTCTGTCCTATCTCTCTTCACTCATTTTATCTATTGATAAAGCAGAATATTTTTGTCTGACTTTCAACTTAGAACTGAGTCCCTACTGAAATGCATATATAACTTTGTCAATGGTTTCTGCTAGATCCTCTCAAAGCATATGGACTTGATGGTATCCCTGTAATAGTCCTTAATAAATGTGCTCTCAAACCGGCTACTATTGCTTAACTACTTGCTAGAAATCCTCTTCTGTAGTTCCTGTCTAAGAACTTTGGCAAACCATCTGATCTCTTTATCGGCCTATTAGCCTTCTACCTCTTCTTGCCAAAGTACAAGAGGCTTTAATCAACTCTGAATTGGTTAAACATCTCACCTCACAGCGTCTTCTATCAGATAAACAATATGGCTTTCACTTCTCTAGGTCAACTTCTTATGTATTAATGATTATTGCTGAAAGAGTGTATCAAGCATTAGATAAGAATGGTGAAGCCTAGGCTGTTGCTTTGGATATCTTGAAGGACTTTAACAGGGCATACTGATTTTCAAAACTTGAAGGGTTATGGTATTTCTGGATGAATTTATGAACTAATTCAATCTTTCTTATCAAATTGCAAAATGAAAGTTGTCTTGAATGGCCTTCTCTCCTAGATCTTTTTTATGTTGTTCCTAATTTTCATCAACAACCTTCCTGATGGCATCAGTTCTCAACTTAGTATCTATGCTGATGATACAACCATTTATTCCTGTCTTAATAATTCTCAGTGGTTTGATATGGTCAAATTGGCAGTTGATCTAAGAAATGTCTCATTAATTTTAATGCCTCTAAAATGAAATTGCTCTCTTTTAATTATCTGAGAGAACCATTTTTACCTTCTGATACTAACCTCCAGGAGAGTGACTCATTGCATCTTCTTGGACTAAAGTGGAAAGATTATATTGAATCTGCTAAGAAAATTGGTTCACTGTGTAATTTTTCTTACTAAAATCTATCTTACATATTTATAAGTCTAACATATATACTTGCTTTGGATATTGCTGCCACATCTGGTCTGGTGCTCCTGCTATGTATTTAGAGATTCCTGGTGAAATCCAAAGAAGAATCAGTAATGTTATCAGTCATGATCTGTCATCTCAGCTTCAGTCACTTTTCCCACTGGTGTAATTTAACATTTATTACCTTATATAATTCTCAGTTATGTTTGTATGAACATCTATGTAAATTGTGCAAAGAAGAATTATTAAGATTTATTTGTAAAATTGGTGGAAATTTTATATAAATTTTCTTATTCTGCACACAAAAATTGGTTTTTATGGAATATTCATATTGATGTGTAAAATCTCTCTCCTGCAATTTTTAAAGTTGAAGCTAAAAATCAATGATAATAATGGAAATCAAACTTTGGATGTAAATGAAATTTGTGTAACTTAGTATAATCAATTTAGTTTATTTTTTAAATTGATTTCTCAATCTCTCTTTCTTAGGTTTATTGAGATGAGCACATTAAAAATTTTAGTGTAATATGTTTCATAAGGTAGCTTTTATGTTATTGTTCACTTAACATAGTTGTACTTTCTTAATAAGTTTCCAACATCTTGCAAATAAGTATTACATGTACTTTTTGCCATATTTACTTTTTAATTTTAACACTTCAACTAACACCTATAGCAAAATATATTTATTTTCAATTAATTTTGTTGAATTCCTTTCAATGCCTTGTACTTTTTAGAAAACTTCCTAGTTTAAAAATAAATATTTTAATTAGAAAGAAATATCTACAATAACTTTGTCACTGAAGAAAATCAAAATGCTGAATTGATGTGGTATTTACTTATTTTTTAGTATTTAACTTTATAGTTTACAATGCTATATTTTAATTACTAAACTATAACAAAGATGCTGATTATTTCACTTTTTCATTCTGCAGCCATGTACAATAACTGTTAAACATCACTCATAGTTAGAAAATTATTTCTGTCCATTTTCTCTGATATAATCAATAAGCTACATTTTGTATATTTAACCTTATTTATGTCAACTGAAATTATATCCTCTAATAAATTACCTTTACCTGCTTATGATTGTAGTTTTTAATAAATTCATATCCAGCATACACTATTGTCTAAAATCCAAATAGTTACAAATGTTTCATATTTATAGATCTCACCTCAGCCACCAATCTTATGATTATACTTAACTAAAAGTATAATAGTTATATCTTAACTAAATAACAAAAACCTAATAATAAAAATAAAATAGAAATACTATAAACAAGTAATTTACAATGTAAATTTCTGAATGTATCAAATCAAATAAAATTGACTATATTCTGTATTATTAGAAAAATCAGTATTAATGTTAAGAGAACTAGCAAATATTTGATAGAAGTAGAAAAATGACTTTACCTTTTCAAATTGCAAAAATGCAAACTCAAAGCCCACTTTAAAATTAGCCATGTCTTGTGCTGTTAAATTTTCTACTGCTTTTGTGAGTATCTAGCAAAAAGGAAAAAATAATCATGATTAGATAAAACTATATCAACTATAAAAGAAAAAAATAATAAAATAAATTATACTTTACCTTTTTGTTTCTGTAATTTGCTTGTACAAATGTATCATTGAAGCAGCTAACAAACTGGGCTTCTTTTGAAAACTGAAATAAAAAAGAATCATAATGCATAAAGTTTTAGAAAGGAAAATGTTTTTAGCATAAATAGGTTGATACAAAACATTATAAATTATAAAGATTATAGAGACTATTTGTTATAAAGTAAAAATGAACATTACATGGATATTGCATTCCTTAAAAGACAAATGTATTGCTGAAATTATACTTGTAGATAATTAACATACAAGAAAGTAAAATTAATTAGTTAATATTACAATCTTTATCTCACTCACTCAATTTCAACTCATGGTTTTCTTTATAATTATATTTTCTGGCCTTTTTATATTTCATTTTCATTTTGCAGTGGTTTATTTTTGAATGAACAATATGAATAAAATTCAGCTATTTCCATGGTGATGGAGTAAAATCAGCTTACATATTCTTGTTTGTTTGGTATTAATTACATACATGTATAATTTATAGACTTATGATTATCTTTTATACATTTTTCAAATGAATAAAATTAGTGAATTACTTACGTGTGCAATATTGACAAAATCATTTTCTCCCAATGTGTCTAAAAGAGATTTTACTGCAACTTTAATCAACTGAAGTGCTTGGCCATGTACACTACCACTTCTACAATAATAAAATAAGCATGGTCATTTTTAGTGAGCACTAAAATCTATTTGTACATTAAAAATACTCAATAGTTTTCTGAATGAAAAGTTTTGTGTAATTTGTCTTTAAGCATTCTTTGTTTAAGTTTAAAAAATATGAAAATATCAGTGTAAGAAAGATAACTGATTATAAATCAGTATCCTAATCTCTATGGAAATTTGCCCAAATCTAGCCTCTAGTAAACATCATACTAAATTTTTATCACTGATTTTTACTTTTAACTTTTTAGATTTTTAACTTAAAAAACTTAAAGGAAAATTAAAGTTTTATATACCAAAATTAATATTTCATGAAAAGCTGATGATTGTATTGAGGATTAAAAAAAGAACCTTTCTGACCAATTTTGTAAATAAAACATTTTTTGTACATGATTCAGTTAACTGAAAAAATGTACACAACAAATTAAATAAAGCAATTAGATAGAAAGAAATATTTCTATTAACAAGTATCCCTCTTTTGGTTCACATATGCAAAATCACTCAATGAAGAATTAAGACAAATTTCTATTTGATATTACACATACCAATTGGCCTCCATTTATCTCGCATGAGAATTTGTTTAGGGGAGAAGCAATCGCAGCCTCTAATTGGTTACTTCCACAAGTGCCGTCTTTTTCAATTTGAAATTCAGCATTTTTAAAATTTGAAATTGAGATTTTAAATTTGAGGGTAAAAAGATCTAGTTTAACATCAATATTAGTATAACACTTCTTTCTTTAACTCCTTTTGTGATTCCACTTTTTGATTCTTCAATATTTAATGACTATTTATTGCTGCTAGTATTTATCTTCAAACACTTGGAATTTTAAACAGCTTATTCATTATTCCCATACTAAGCAGGCTAATTATGAACAAACAAGTCACTGGTCACTCAAAATGGTAGCTAATTTGTTTAGGGAGAGGAATTCATTATTCCAGTTGTTTCAATTTAAAATTCTACAGGATTTATCAGTACAAAGTCTGGCTCCACGAGGCATTGATGCAACGCGTTCAACTGAACGGATAAACGAAAGTGCTCACTGCCATGACTTGGGTGATTTCCATGGGTGAAAGCTCCACATAGACGAGTTACAACCCGGTACCGGGGTGGGGCATCTTCACTGGACTAAAATCCTCGTGCTCTGTGCTGGTTGATGGCATACCAAGACACATAAAGGACTTGCGTCACTATGTAGGTACAGAAACGTCAACAAGTGACACTAGCAGTGAGTGCTCAGAAAGTGAACAAATAATTACCATCCAAGGTAGGGCTACCACCTCTTCAGATGGTGAAGACTCTGTCCTTTGAGGTTGTCAGACCAGAAGAATCCTCAGAAGAAGAATCTTCAGAACATTCTTCAAATGATGAAGACTCTAAATGATTTTGAGGTTGTCAGATCAGAAAAACCTCAGAACATAACACACATATCTCCTCCAACCTTCATAATTCTCTCCGGAGAATTCTAAGAATAAAGAGGCCCATGTGAGTGTCATTTAAATGTGACAGTGGGGAGTGTAGTGAAAAGATAATCAGGTACCCCAGAAAAAGGTTTGTGTTTTGTGTGTGATCTGGGAGAAGGAAAATTAATTTTTTTGTTCTACAGCGTTTGTTGGGAGAGTAATCTTCGACAAATTTGCTTGGAGAACACTTACACTTACACATTCACTTTTTTAATTTGAAATGCAGTTTTTTTTAATTTTCATTAAATGTACTACATATATACTGGGTAATGAGTTATTAGCAAGGTGACAATTTTCCATTTTGTCCAAAACCTACGTTGGAATTTAACAAAATTTTCACAGAATGATGGCAACAGTTACATGTGTGTGCTGTGTAAAAACTGTAAGGTTCTGCACAAGTGTAAACAAATTGCAGCCATTTGCATGAATTACATGATACTTCAGTGTTCCAAATTATTAACAAGTGACTTCTTAATTGTGCAATTATGTGTCACATCTGCAACTTAACTGCTTCTGAGAAGTCTGTTATAACATCTGAACTTGAAAAAGGTAAATCAACATTAGAAATATCCAAAATGATTGGAAGATATCACCAAACTGTGAAAAGGTTTGTTGCGGCTCCTATGAAGATACATAAGAGGGCCGATAAGGGTCACTTGAGGGTTGTTTCCCAACGTTCTCTATTGCAAAAAAAATGTGAAGCTGTAAATAACCCAAGCCTGACCAGTGGAGAACTTTTCAAATACATTGGAGAAACAACAGTGTCCATAACTATTCGATGTCGTCTTCTGAAAAAGGTCAGGAAATCATTGTGACCAGTGACAACGCCTCAATTGATAAAATGACATGTACTGAAATGGGACAAAGATAACATGAAGGCTGACTTCTGAAGATTTTATTCATGGATGAATCTTGATGGCCCTGATTGTTGGATGAAAGACATTGTCATCAATGCTTGAGATGCCAACAAGGAGGAGACGGTATCATGATTTGGGCTTGTATTACTGGAGGTATCATGGTTCGTTTGTGGAAAGTGCTTGGCAGTATTAAAATGACTATAGATGCTTATATAGGTTTCCTGAGAGAGCACCTTGAACCTTGGTTAAAAAAGCAAAGGATTACATTCAGAAGAACCATCATAATTATGCAAGATAATTCTCCCTCACATGCAGTGGATAAAACTACCTGCAACAATTAGGCTTTTGTGGACGGTTAAATCTCCAGACTTAAACCCAATTGAAAACTTGTGGGGTGTTCTGAAGCGATGCGTTTACAAGAATGGACTCCAATTTAGGAGCAAGGAGGCAACAGTGAATGTATCATGTGGAATTACATCAAAGGAAATCCAGAAATTGACATGTTCCATAGAGAAACGCCTTATCCATATCATTTCAAGAAGAGAATCACATTATCCCTTATTAACCAGCTCCACTATTATTTTTTTAACTCTGTGTACTTGTTAATTTCTATTTATTTTATGTCAGTTACTGTATGTATCCATAACAATCTGTATATGAAGCAATTAAAGCATTATTTTTTTGTTTACATGAGTTTTAATTACACCACATTTTGTAATGCTTATTTGCAGGAGAGACTTTGTAAATCCCAGATACAATAATAGTAACGCCTTGGTGAGATGCTGTTAATTCCCAGATATATATATATTCTTTCTTTACCTGTCAGGTGATCTAATTATTTCAAGATGAGGTCGACTGTGTTTGTTCTCTGGCGATCTGTGTTCAAACCCAAGTGTTGACAGTGACACTTTGTTCCTATATGACATCTCGCTAATAATTTATAGATGACTAGTTTCTGTATACTTTTGCAGAACTTTACACTTTTTACAAGGTACACGCATATAACTGTTGCCATCATTCTGTAAAAATTTTGTTAAATTTCAACATGTACTTTTTTGACAAAATGGAAAATTGTCACCTTGTTAATAATTCATTATACAGTGTATATTACATTTGAGTATATCATACAAAATTTCTCAATCACTGTGATAGTGTAATTTTTATAACTTCCATGTCCATATACAGAATCATTTTTTTATTTCATCTCAGTTTAGATAATACAAGAGGTTGCTGAAAAGTTCCCAGACAATCTATTATCATGAAAGAAACTTCTCCAAGTTCTGGGTCATTTAGATAAAAGATTTTAAAGAACTCTTTGATGTGGTAGGATGACCCCACAAGTGGAGGTCTTTCATCTGGGTATTCATATTTGATGGTTGGCATCAAAATTAAGTGAGGCAAAGGCAGTGGTTGCAGAAATCTGCTTCAGAGCAATCCATTTCTAACTTCTTACCTTTATGTTTTTCCTTTTTAGTCACTGATCGTAATCACTAAAATTAGAATAAAAACTTTTTTGTTCATTATAAAACTTAGTTGGTCTTCTGTCATTCTCTTTATTTCTCTTTATCATACACTAGCAGCATGGCCCGGCGTTGCCCGTGCTTGATTAAAAAATAGTACGACTAATACAGCAATCGCTATCACTTGACTTAAAATATTTTTTCACTTCCTTGCCTTTAGAGGAGTGCCCTTTGCTGTGCTGATGTTGTTACATGCCTTACTTCTTGCCTATATCACACTGCCAACTTTTTCTAAGCTCTATAGTAAACATTAAATCTGTTACGAAAAAAGAACTAAACAAAATAAACACAATACGATCAGCATTAAAAAACCGGAAAAAAACATTTTTAAGGGTTGACTGATTGTCGATTTGCACTCTGTTTAGGGGGTGCTCAGAGTTGAAACTTCACATGATGACTCCCAATGGCCACTTCATAAATCCGCTCGGTTTTTGCTAAAAACCAACATGCAGTTCAGATGCAATCTGGGTGTATCGGTTTTTGGGTTTTATCGATTTTCTGCACTGTTTAGGGGTCCATGGTCATGAAAATTCTGGACAACACTTCTAATGGTAGACTCTAAGAGGGTGTCAAATTTGGTTGAAATGCGATCATTCCTTCTGTAAGCAGAATTTTTTCGATTATCGATTTTTTCGGAACCCGATTCCGAACTCAAAAATCGGGCTCCATCATGTCCTTATGGCAGCCATTTGCAAACTTGTGTTGAAAACCGCATCAAAATCAGGTGAGAAATGCGGCCTGGGCGAGGTAACAACACCCACGACAGACACACAGACAGACAACATGAGAAATATAGATAGTAGATGTGACACCAACTTTTTTAAATCCCTTCGTGATTGAATCAACAAACTTTGTAGCACCTTCCTTGAATAAAAAAATGTAGCAAAATGAAAATAACTACTGAAGTCATGCTTTGATATAGCACTGATTTGCTAAAAAATTAGCACATTGTGATAAAAAATGCCTCAAACCTAATAAAAATAAAGTTTTATCATCAAAATCTTTATGCTATTATTAAGAGGAAAGACCAAAGGATTTCTGGATTATTCAATCATATTTTTTTATTCTTTTTAGAAAAGTAAAATTCTTGTTTTTCTTTCTGGTAGTGGTGGTGGCGGTGGTAGTGGTCAGGAGGGAGTTACCCAAAGATTAGTACAGGAAATTTTAGTGTTTCTTTTTGTGATAAAAACCACATTGTTTTGGAAATTCTTGCAAAAATCAAATAATTGTCAGATTTTAATGAAACTTTTAGAACTTAATTCAGAAATGGATGAAATTAATTTAAAAATATAATTTTTTTTTATTTAGAAAATTGTTATGTCTTCATTGCATTGAATAAAGATAACACAATCAAAAAGTAGTAAGTTGCTTGGTGTTGACATAGTCTTTCTGAAATATTTCAGCATCCATATTCACCTATTTAATGTGTCCAAGTCCTCTTCTGGACAGGTGTGTTCATCTCCACAACAAAAATCTTGGTAAAAATATTTTTTTTTTTTTACATTAGTTACAACAAACATTAAATTATTTAATTTTAAGAAATTTTGAGAAATTAATTTTTGTGTCACATAATTTTTATATTAGTTGAAAGCAGAACTCCATAGAGAATTTAAATCATCGATTTTTTTTTTCAAACTGGAACCCCAGTTAACGAAAATATGCTCTGACTGAATTGTGAAATAAAATATGCAATAGAACTAAGACATTATTTAATTAGAAAAGCTTTTAATTGCTTTTATAAATAAGATATATTATGGACATTATTGTCTTATGAAAAAAATTTTATTTGATGAATAATGAATTTTTATAAGAATTGTTTTCATTTTTATAATTAGAATAATTAAAGTTTTAAATCTTTTGAATTTCTGTATTAATTTTACCCTTTTAGATGATATTATTAAATAAAAACTATATTTACTAATCATAGATGGAAAAGCTTAGTACAAATCATCAAACACCAATATTTTTAATAGAATTTTGAATATTTTTTGTATGTGTATAAAAGTACAAGTTTTTGTAAATACAGGTGTTCATACATGACATTATCAGAAAATAAGAGCCATAACTATAGTAAAGCCAAAGTATCTAAAATTCAATAAAATATTAAATTACGGAGAATATTTTCCTAAATTTGTAAGAATATTGAGTACTCAAAAATTATATAAAAAAGGTGCTCAATTACAATTTATAGATATATCCACTGTAGAAAAACATTAGATAAACTACTTCCATCTGTCATGCAAGCTGTCAACATGTCAGCCTTAAATAAACAACTATCACCATGTTAAAAAAAGATATTTCTGTGTTATTTTAAACTAAAGTAATATCAAATCAGATTAATTAAACTTTAAATCAGCTAATATTCCTCAAATAAAGTTTCAGAAAAGTATATTTTATTTTGAAAGATTTTTTAATAATGAGAATTACATTGTGATGACAGATGGCTAAAATGGCAGTAAAATCAGCAGTCTTAGTAATTTCAAAACAAAAACTCCTTCCAGTCAATTTAAATGAATTTTGAATTACAAAGTATTTTGCTCATTGGAAATATTAAATTTAATCTATTAGCTTGAAATTACAACTAAAATAAAAGCTTCAAGAAAGTTTTTTCATTTTTAAAAATTAATTTTAAACCTTAGATTTTGTGTATCTGTGGTCGTACTTACTTTTATATATCATCAAATCTAACAAATGCATGTGCATGTGTGTTGTATAATAAATCAAATAATTTATGCTAAAATTTTCAGAAACAATGTAAATTTTCTACCAAAAAATGTTTTTATGATTCAGGGTGAATTTGAAAATACAAGAAAGAAAAAAAGTGACAATTTGCAAAGTCATTTTAGTTTTTAATAAAATAGGGATATGATATGTGCTTTTTATATCCATAACTACAATCCAGTTTTGAGAGTGCTGCATCATTTGATATGATGGTAAAACAAATAGCTACCTATTCAATCATTATTTCAAAGAAATATTTTGAAGCAGTAGAAAATCATTCTGTCAGTAATATCAATTTATTTTATAAACCATTTTTTTAATTTTAAAATAAGTTGACAAAATTGGGCTTAATTTTATTTTTGCAAAATTTCTAATTTGCATTAATTTTTTTTAAACAATGAAAAATGAAAGGATTTAATAAATTCTGTTAAAGAAAGATCATTGATAATTGATATCTATCTTAGATCAATTAAATTGAATATAAACCTTTAAACTTACTGATCACCATATAAAGTCATATGCTTTCTTAAGGGAAGAATATAAAAATAAAAGAAATAAAGAAATTTGAACTAAGTAAAACAAAAATGATACAGTTGAGTAAATTCCTGATTTGGCTTACAAATTCTGTTCTTATGGGTTCAGTATGGGTTATTAAATGAAAATTCATCTGTATTCATTTCTTACATGAATTTATCATGGAATCAACAGCATTAAGAGTTTCTTTTAAAAAATAAAAATGTTTTAAATTTAAAATTAAAATATTTTTATTTAGAATTGATAAAGCTGACTAGAAGAGTAATAAAAGAAATGGAAATTACTTATTAAGAATTTTAAAACATCTAAAAAGTAAAATAATTGGAAAAAATTTCCATAAAAACAATATTTTTTTTAAATGAAAAGTCATGCTAACATTAAAATGCTATATATTTTTATAAAAGATTTCTGATTTAGCCAAAATTTCTTTATACTTACGTATCAATAATAATCATCATATCTTTAAAAATGAACTTATATATTCTATTTATATATATATAACATCAAACAAATGTTATAATTTTTTAAATTTAGAAACTACTTTTGAAACTACAAATGTATTTTCTTAAATTCATAACTTATTTAAAAATTTAAAAAAAAAATATTGATGTAATATAAAAATTTCTTATTTATATATATATATATATATATATATATATATATATAAATATATATAAAGTTGGACACACACAAAATTAGTAATCCCTCATTTTATATATTTCAAATTAAAGATGAAAGACAAGGTACTTTACATTTGCACTTGTTAATAATGTTTTGTTTGTGTTAAGAAACTTGTATTCTGATCAAACCAAACTCATTAAATAATTACATTGGTTACACTACTTAAATACCTATCCAGATGACTTTATTTTACATCTATCTGACCAAAGCTCCATCAGAACCCATGTAAAAACACAAAAATTTTTTGGCTCCATCCAAAACATACTAGTAAAAATACAAGCATTGTATTTATGATACAATACAAAAATGTGTCAATTTAATACCTACATTTCACATGTTTGCTTCTTATTGAGTTCATTGGAAATTTTATAAGGCTTTTTTCCTTTACTAATTGCAATGAAATTTGAGGTTCAACTTGTTTTTTGAATAAAAAAGTTCGGATTAATTACATAATTAACTGTGGAAGGTTAAACCTTATAAAAAATTGAAAATTTGAAAAAAAAAATATCTAATTCATCCACAAAGAAAAAGGAAAGGAAAAGAAGAAATCAGATAAAATGTAAATCCTAAATTTTTATATTCCAGAAACTGTTGAGGTGTTTTATAAGAATTGTTGCTTTTTTTTTTAAATAACTTAAAAACTGGAACTTTGCAGATTAACAATTTGATATTATTTTTTTCTGTAATTTTTATTTTGATTAAATTTTATTTAAGTTGTTACCCACTCAGTCAGTATGTTCATCATAAGTTTCAATAAAAAGATGTTTTTATTTTGTCTGAATCTGATTAGTTAATAGAATTCTTATGATTTTATAATGTGTCTGCTATAATTTGAATCAATTTGTTTGTTTTACAATATCTTAATTTATATAGGTTTTAAAGTTTTTCTTAAAAACATTACAAGGCTACATTTAAAATTCATAATATTTAATATTCATGTTGTAATGATATATAGAAACAATTTTCATTCTATAAACAAAAAATTACATACCATGGTCGTCTTCGTACATCAAATAAATCAACACTCCCATGCTTTCGCCATCGACTTGCTGTAAAATAGATGCAAACAATTATTATAATCAAATAAGTATTTTAAAATACATTAGCAACATAAAAACAACAATCCTCTGCATTTAGATTGAAACATAATCAAATAGATGTTTTATACATATACACACATTAGAAAATTTAAAATCTGAGGACCTCTGAAATATATACATTTATCTAGATTTTGTATCTCAAGTAATGAGTTTTTTATTAATTGAAGCACAGAAGAACTCCTTTTCAATAATTGACTAGCTTTGCTTCAGAAAATATTTGCCAAAAACATTATTTCAAATGATACTTTACAGACAGTTCATGTACACAAGTTTATTATGCATACCTATATTTTTATAACTTTATTACTCATAATTTTTTCTGTTAAAACCATAACGCATATGCAGGTAATTATAAAATGCATCACTTCAAGTCAACTGTAAGAATTTTTCCAGTAAAAAGTATTTTTAAAAAAATATTTTTTATTGATACACTCAAATTATTTTTAAAATAAGTTGGAAATCTTTGGCAATAAAAATAGAAAACTGATTATTAAAATGATTATTTTGGGAAATATTGTTCTTTTAGGTTGAAAAGAATCCTGTTGCATTTTTGACATGAACACTTTGAGGGTACTTTTTCTATACTTAGAGTAAAATAACCATTAATTTATTTCTTTGCAGATTATCAATAATACTATCCCACAAAAACAACAATGGTTAGCACCCAGTAAAAAAGGAGAATCCATACCCAAACCAAGACTACACCCACAAAAAGTTTTTGGTGGTATATGAAGGGTGTCATTTATTGGGAAATGCTAAACAAAAATGAAACTGTTAATACAGAGAAGTCTTGTCAATTGGAAGCACTGCAGAAAAAGTACCCATTTTTGGTTAATCATAAAGGTGTGTTGCTCTTACACAATAATGCAAGATCACATATAGGTCAAGTCACTCAGGAAAAGATTATGTCACTAAATATAAAAGTTTTACCCAATCCTTTATCTGACTATCATCTTTTCAGATTACTGTGAGATTTTAGAATGAAAACAGTTTCTTAATTGTGAAGAAGTTGAAACTGCTTGTTTACCTTAAAACCTGAAGAATTTTACAGCTGATGGATCAATAATTTGCCAAATAGAATGGATTATGTTATGTTATTGATAATGTGGGGTAATATTATCTTGATTAAATACATTGCTTAAGGCCAAAGAAGCATTTTTTTATTTGCATTTTTGGCAGGACTTCTTTTCCAACCAAATATAAAGAATCTGATTTCAACATTTTGGGACATCTTGTAAGATATGAATTTTGAATTTTAAAAGTCTAATGCTCTAACCAATTGAAAAGCATTTATGCCATATCATGTTCTTATATTAAAATGCTTTGAGCTATCCAAAAAGAAAAAAATATTTAAAAGATTTAATTTTCAGATGTATAGAGATAGTATCAGATAGAAGAAACATGGAATTTTGGTTCAAGATCGAAATGAAAAAAAAATTGTATGGAATATGAATTTTTTTAAATTTAGTGTTTATATCATTTTAAATTAGTTAAAAGAAGGTATCCTGAAAAATATAAACATTTTCTTCTTTCTGACTTAAAGTCTTAGTTCCTTAAAATTCTTGCAACCCAAGTTTCCATTTGTTCTCTACCATGAAATTTTCTACATACCATGCCAAAGATCAGACCGATTATGTGCCAAATTTAGAAAAGAAAATTAGTTGATAGATCAAATGAGCTAAAAGAAAAAAAAAGTCAAAGGTCAAGTTCAAGATCAACCTATTTTTGACCTCTTTTTTTATGATACATAGAATAAATTTTAGATTTACTTTATCCAAAATGGTATATAATTTAGCATTCTAGGTGTAAAAACAACAGAGAAAGTGATTTTTAAATTTTGTTTCCAGCATCATTTGAAGTAGAAATATGAAACAGGCGTCATTCAATTCAGATCTATAACTATGACAATTTTGAGCAAAATCCATGATGGTCATGTTATTTTTCTTATATGTCATAAAGCTTAAATTTAAGTCAAACATTGAGACACTTGGTGTGTTGTGGTTACTTGAATTTTATTTTATTAGTCAAAAGTCAATTATAATTGGTTATTTAAATGCTAGCATAGAAGTACATTTCAGTGAGTGATTTTGAAGAAAGTCAAAAAATAAGCTTTAATAATTGAGGCAGATGAAATATGTTACAAAAATATTACATTGATTTTATGTTAACTATATTTTATGTATTTGCAATAGTAAATCAAATTATTTTATACTAGTCATTAAATATTGATCATAAATTTTATATAATTATTTGCTCTAATTAACTTTGAATTGGTTAGGCATCTCACCTTGCAGGGTTTTCTTTCAGATAAGCAATATGGCTTTCACTTCTCTAGGTCAGCTGCTGATGTATTAATGATTATTGTTAAAAGAGTCTATCAAGCTTTATATAAGAATGGTGAAGCTTGGGCTGTTGCTTTGGCTATCTCCAAGGCATTTGACGGAGTTTGGCATACTGGTCTTCTTCACTAGTTCAAAGGTTATAGTATTTCTGGCTGAAACTGATCGAGTTTATCTTATCAAATTGTGAAAAGAAAGTTATCTTGAACAGCCACTCTTCTAGATCTTTTTGCATTAATGCAGGTGTCTCCCAGGGCTCTATCCTTGGACCTATGCTGTTCTTAATTCTTATCAATGACTTTCCTGATGTCATCAGTTCTCAACTCAGTATCTCAGACACAACTATTTACTCCTGTCTTTATAATGAGTCTGATTGGCCGAATTTGTAGCTGGGACAAGGAATGGGTTGTTAATTTTAATGCCTCCAAAATGAAACTACTCTCTTTTAATTGCCTTTTTGCCTTTCATCAACATGGCTGATGCCATGAATGACACCTAGTGCTATCTTGGACAAAAATTTTCTGCTTACATGAAGTGGAAAAATGATATTGAATCCATTGTTAGGTCTGCTGTTGGTTCCCTGTATCATGCTAGACAATTTTTCTCACCAGAATCTATCTTACATATTTATAAGTCTACCTTTCATCCTTGCTTTGAATATTGCTATCACATTTGGTCTAGTGTTCCTGCTATATATTTAGAAATTCTTGATAAAATCCAAAGAAGAATCTGAAATGTTACTGATCCTGACATCTTGGCTTCAGTCACTTTCCCACAGTTGTAATGTAACTTGTCCATGCCTTTTCTATAAGTACTTTTATGGTAATTGTTCTGATGAAATCTCCTCTATGGTATCAAAACTTTATGCATTTAAATGCAGTATGAGATTAGCAGCTAGCTCTCAACATTTTACTGTTGTAATTGCTAGATGTAACCATAAGTTCTATGCTAAGAGTTTCTTCTCACTTGTGGAATTCTCTTTTGGCTTCTTGCTTCCCAATCAATTTGATTTTCAAAAATTTTAATGCAGTTTCAATAATTATCTTTTGTCTTCTTAATTCTTTTACTTTTAATGTTCTCTTTTTTTTCTTATAATCTCTAACACTTAATAACCCATTTTATTGCCTTGCTTGGAATGAAATGATAAAAAAAATATTGTTTATTTCATATGATTTTTATATATTTTTGGTGCTGAATTAAAAAATGAAGAAGTTTTTTTTCTCTTTTACATTTTCTTTGTAAAACACTTTTAGATTTGACAATAAATCTGCATGATACATATGGATATTTTATATGAATTACAGTATATGTTTGAATCCATTATTTTCTGATATTAAGTCCATGTTTAAAGCAAGTTACTTTATCGATAAGCTAGAATATAGCTGGCACACAACATTATGTTTAGCAGTCCAATGTTACATTATCTGATACATAGTACCAGTTAAACCTTGACAGAACATTAAGAATTAAATAAATCAAAAAGAATGAAAAAGTTTAAGAAATTAAGGTCATTTCTTTTTCCAAAGAATTTTGCTGATAAAATGCAAAAAGCAGTAGACCCTAATGTAATAATAAAAGTGGGCAGTAAATGTAGAATTCTGTTAATGTATAACTTTATAATAAGAACTTACAAAATTTCTTTGATTAGTAAATTTCAAATTAATGGTAATATTATTGATTTAACCTGACTTGTAAGATTTGATATAATTGTAAACTGTTAAATTGAAAACAAGGCAACAGATCCTCAAGAGTCTGTTGTCAGTTATACATTTTCATTCTTTGTTTATGTGTATGCTGTCTCTATGTGTTGTGGGAATGGAAGTCATTGATTTTATGCCTCCTGGTACATTTGTCCCACCATATAAACAATATTTAGCACTCATGTGAGTTCAGATAAAAATAAATACCAAAACACAGACTTCAAACAAACAACAATTAATACATGTATTAACCAGATATCTTACAGAAGGGCAATATAAGCAATGGAGTTGAAATAGTGAAGAGATCAAAACAATTTTCAGTTAGTATCTCTGAAGTACTTACATACTTTGAGTCTCAGAACAAGAATAAACATGTTTGTTGCTTTGCAAATCAAAGAAGAAAGAAGACACTTTCAAATATCAAGCCACCTGTAATTATTGTCAGGAGGTGGCAATTCAATATCTTGCTGCCTGTTATTATCGTCAGGGGGCAGTAATCTAACAAATTTCCCCCCGATTGAAAATTTTTTTATGAAACCTGCTTTGTTATGTATGTTTCTAAATGCTGTGGCCAATTCACAGTGCAACAACTTTTTGTTGTTGCAGAAATTGAAATTTTATGTGAGAGTAAGTTGTCTATTGGTTTGCTTTGAGTTGTGTTAGATGATTGTGTGACTTTTTCCAATGTAGGCAGGTTTTAAATGATCAACTGATACTGTGTCTTTCTTTTCATTTTTTTAATTGTGTTATGTATTTTTGTGTTGTTCAAACACTTTATGCAGATCTGAATAATTTTGAAATAATGGTTTTTTTTAATCAAGTCATTCCTGAGAGAAACATACTTGCAGTTATATAGACCTGCAGGTATAAAAGATTGGTTAGTCACACATCTAGTTGATGTAAAAGATAATTATTTATGCTGGTGTGCAGTGTAGGTCTTCTCTCAGAATATTACAAATTGATAGAATGGTAATAGTATGGTACAGTTATAAGAGTCAACCTTTGTCATTAAGACAGTTTTTAACTGTCTGTAGAATCCTTCCATAATCCCATTAGCTCAAGGATGGTAGACAGTAGTTTAACTCCGAGTAGGTTGACAAATTACTGGAAGAGTCTCTGAGGGTGGGTTGAAAAGTTCATATGTTGTACTATAAAAAAGTGATGTTAGAGCTGTGAAATCTTGTATGCATTAATTCCAACTATTATTAATAACTGCATTGTTTCCTCTCAGGTAAACTGACATCTGACTATTCAAAGAAGACTTCACAAGTAACTTGTAGAGACTTCTCTTGAAAATGGAAAAAATTGGCATTGTGGTATTATCAAGTATCTGCAGAAAAAGGGTTTAGCTCCCAAGGACATCCATGTTGATATGGTTGCTACAATAGGGGATGACGCTCCAGCCTTATCAACAGTACAAAAGTGGGCAGCAGAATTTAGGAGAGGAAGGGAGAATTTTTATTATGACCCAAGGTTTGGATGTCCTGTAACTGCCGCCACCAAGGAAAACATTGATTGTGTACACCACATAGAGTGATTTATAACAGGCGATTGACTATGGATCAAATAACCAATGCAATTAGAATATCCCATAAGGAAGTTGAGAATATTCTGCACTATGAACTTGGCATGATGAAGATATCTGCTTGGTGAGTGCGACTTCTGACACTTAATCAAAAGCACATAAAGCTGGTCACATCACAGGAAAATCTGACATTGTTTGAGGCAGTTTCTTTGAACATTTACTAAGCCAGGATGGGTGTTAGGTTTATCACATTGAATCAGAGAAAAGAGACAATCTATGCAGTGAAAATACCCATCTTCACCTTCTCTAAAGAAGGCCAAGGTCATTTCATCTGCAGGTAAGCTGATGGCTTCAATCTTTTGAGAAGCAAACGTTTTGTGTTTATTTGATTATCCTCAAAAGGGCATACCAACTTTCTGAGGTGGTTACAAAAGGCTATCAAGACCAAACACCCAGGAAAACTGATGAAAGTTGTTATGTGCTGGAGCAATTGTCCTAATGAAACCATTAGGACAATTGCTCCAGCACATAAGTCCTTGATTTCAATGACTGCTGTGTGTGACTGGCTTTCAACTGGTTGATCACCCACCTTATTCTCTTGATTAACATGAAAAAAACACTTGATGGGAAACTAGTATCACAGTGATGATGGCATTGTATTTTCTGTTGATAACTTTTTTGACAAACAGGATGAAAGCTTCTTCACCAATGTGATTCAAGCACTGCAACACCACTGCAACACCAACAGAAAAAGTCTGTGGACTGCAAGGGAGACTGTTGAAAAATAAACCTCATCTGGTCACATTCCATGAGAGTATCTTGGTCAGCCTATGAACTTTTCAGCTGACCCTTGTAAACTGAAACTGATCATTTGTCAGTAGTAGATCCAGTTGTTCAGTACAAATTTTGTGATAATTTCTGTAGAAGTATTTAAAATAGGAAAAGTAGCAAGCCATCAATTAAATGATCCCCTACAGTGAGCATTTAGGTGAAACCATGCGCATTGGAGAGGGGTCCAAAAATGTTGATATGCAAAATCTACCATCAAGTCTCTGGAATTTACCCATGAATTATTTTGCATATTTCCCAATTTTGTGTTTTTGACATTGAATTCATTTCTGTGTCAAAGTTTTTATTCCAGTCACATCACAGGAAACCATACAAAATGAACTGTTATCACTTTTATGGTTGCTTGTCTACTAGGATGTGATAATCTATAAAGGTGATTGAAGATCTTCTTACTTAATGATGGAGGTATACTATAAGGTTGAGAGTAACCATTTTCCATGTCAAATAAGAAACTTAAATGTCAAAAAGGGTTGGGTAAGTTTTCAAGTTGCAGTAAAGTATCTTTCTTGAATTGCAAAAGAGTAGAGTCTCTCTTTTGTTCCTTAGTGATATTCTTATTGTTTAAGCTTTCTGTATTTATTGAGGATATATGGGAAAATGCATCTACTACAATATTTTCTTCACTTCTTATGTATTATATGGCTGAAGTGAATTGCAAAAGGTAGTTCAGATGTATTGTTTCATGTAGTGAATATTTGTCAAGCTTGTAGTGGGCATAAGTGAGTGGCTTATTATCTGTGAATACAGATACTTCTAAAATATGACAGAAATGTTGGATAGATAAATAGATGGTAAGAAGTTTGAAAATATGCTGTATTTCATCTGTGAAGAATTCATCTTGGAAAAAAAGGATATAGGTTTGTTTTCTCTGTTAATATTTTATTGTAAGACGGCACCAACAGCATTCAATGAAGTATCCGTTAAAATTAGTATTGCATTCTCATCATCACTGAGATAATTATTTTCATTAAGATGTTTACCAATGCCTTTTTTGCTTTGTAAAAAAAGTGTTTAAATCAGGACCTTGAAGTAAAACTTTTGGATTCTTTTTCCGAGTGTTTTTTAGTGTGTCTTTTAATGGGGTTAATAATGATTAACAATGTAGCAAAAATCTTTGATAGCAATTTTAATAAGCCTTCAAAGCTGTTGTGTTGATTTTGGTAGAGGGAAATTTTGTATAGAGGCTCTCAGAGGGAGAGAATATTCATGTTTCACTGATTTTGTGTACTAAAAATGAATGTTATTTTCACACCAAATATGTATTTGTTACTGTTAATTTTTAACCCAATATGATGCAGGTATTCAAAGTTGGCGATGTTCCAGGTGTTCATCCATATTCTTGCTTGCTATTTACACATTGTAATTGAAACTCGGAGTCTATTTCGATTTAATATGCCTTTATTGTACATAAGAGTCTTGCCATTTTAGCTAAGAAGACGTGACTTATTTATACAAATTATAAGACAGGGGAGGTAATTGGATTGACTTGCTACATTCTCCCCAGCTTTGTTTTTTCCTAGTCTGACACAAAATTATCCAGGGTCTCTTTGACAATTCTCCAGGATTGTCTCAGTGGCAGCTGATCTGGGCTTTCAGGTGTTACAGGAACAGTTGGCCAGAAGCATTTTGTCTCATATTGTTTTTTGTCTCTGTGGAGTGGGATGCTTTGATTCTGAAATGTGATTATCAGAGTCTGTGGTAGAGTATGCTTTTGTTTTGAGGGAGCTATTCAGGTGTCAATCTCTGAATTGTCACTATCAGAGCTTTGTTCCTCAGGTGAATTCAATGGCATTGTCTCATCGTTACTATCAAGAAGGAGAGATATTGCTTCAGGGGAGAGCTGCTTCTCCCTCTGGTTTAATAACTCACTGACAGGGGCCAAATCTCTGCGGAAAATGTTTGATTGTCTCCTGTTGGGGTGGTGGATGCATACATAGACTGGGTTTGCCTCAAGCCGTTCCACCTTACTCACAGGAGAATCATACTTGCTTTGTCAAACATGGTTTCTAGGTAAAACAGTACTTGGCTGTGGGAGCCAAGAAGGGAGATAGATCCAGGCTGAACTTCACTTTGGAAATTTTAAAAACCTTTTGTGAGGTGTTGCATTAGTTCTTGTACACAATAGTGTTCTTATAGCGTACACAGCCTCAGTTATTACATCTTCCCAACATTTAATTGGAAGGTTTAGGCTTTCAAGTGCTAACTGTACAGTCTTCCATATTATGCCATTGTATCTTTCACACTGTCCATTCCCTTGAAGATTGTATGGGGTAGTCTGGCTTATGGCTACTCCCTGTACCAATAGGAATTTTCTTAGTTGGTCACACATAAAAGTGGTCCTGTGATCTGTATGAATATAAGCTGATGCTCCAAATATTGAAAACAGTGAGCAAAGACAGCGTATGATGATTGTTGCACTTATATCTGAACAGGGAAAGGCAAATGGGAATTGTGAGTACTCAATGATAGTTAATAGATATTTGTTTTGGAATTTAGATGGAAGAGGACCCTTGTTTTATTTGAGCACAAATCTGACAACTGTTTGTTATTTGTTTTACATCAACTGAAAAAGGCAAATTTCGGCTTTGAACCACATGCATCATCTTTGTATCTATTCATTTTTTATTTTGCTTGACGTCTTGGGATTAAACATAAAAGAGACTGACTTTTGGTCAGTGATTAATTTAAAGCAGTGACCAATTAAGAAATGTCATATTTTTAGCACCTTGGCTATGGCAAAAGCTTTCTTTTTTGATTGCTAAATGTCTGCACTCAGATTTTGACAATATTCTGGAGAAGATCACTATAGGATGCCTGGATTGCCTTAATACAGCAGCTATGGTATGGTTGGAAGCATTGGTCTCTACTTCTATGTCAGGATTCACTGAAGTAATGGCTGAGTTGGCAATATCTCTTTTTAACCCCTGAAAGGCTTTAGCGGCAGAAGAAAGTAAAAGAAATTTGGTAATTTCTGTAAGTGGGTGTATTTTTTCAGAAAAGGAGGGTATCCACTGAGAATAATAAGTAAACATATCCATTGTTCGTTACAAGGTGGCTATAGTGTTAAGAATATCAAAGACCCTCTGAAAACTGCAAACCTCATTAGTGAACCCAAACGGAATCTGTCAGAACTGATAAAGTCATCCAGACTTCAAAGGCCATATAAAACTTATCTTTAGGATCTATAGCTACTTTGTGATAAGCACTCCTTATGTGCTAAATATTTTGTATTTGGTGATCTCGTTCATCTTTTCGTCAATACAGGGTATAGGTTATGCATCCAGGAAGGTGTACCTATTTATAGTTTTGGAGTAGTCTATAACTATACTTTTTTATTATTATCAGAAGACATTATTAATATTTGTGTCCTCCATGGCAATCTGCTTTCTTTGATCATTCCTTCTCTTAATATTCTTGTTATCTCTGCTTGAATAAAGATATTGTCTTCAATAGAATATTTTCAAGATTTGTTGGCCACTGGTTTACAGTTTTGGGCAAATTTTTGAAAAGAGAGGGGTATTGTACATTTATAATGACCAAGCCACAGATGTTCAATGCTGTTTTAGGGTCCCTAAAAGGAAGATTAATACTAGAATGCTGTTTGATGAAATCATGGCCCAGTATGACATTGCAGCACAGATTTGGCATCACAAAAAATTTGGTGTTAGTATAGTTAGTTTGATTCAAATCTAGGATGGTCAAAATATATCCTCTAACCTGTGAAGATAGTAAAGTGTTCACCATAGCCACCTGTAAGATTTTAAATCTGTTTCTTTTTGCAATATCATAACTACAAAAACTCCCTGAGCTTCCTGTGTCGATTAGAGCATCCATTTCTACCTCATTTATTTTTACCATTAATATAGCCTTTGAAAAATAACTTAAGGTTTGCAGTTGATACCATACAAGTTGCAATAGGAGCATTTGAACCAGCAATCTTTGATGGATATAATTTGATTCTAAGTTATTTATAAAGGAGTCTTTGATAAATTTATCCTTTGCCTGATATGTTGTCATTGCTTGAAAGTCGCAGTCTTGACTTAAGATTTTTAAGCACTGAATATATTATTTTAACTCCTCTTCAGGGGATTGGCAGGTAGTTGCTAATACATGCTGAGCAAGGTTATGTTTCATCTCTTCACAAAAATTCTATTCAAAACGTCCATGGCACTCTGGTAAGTTTTGCAGTGAGAAATATTGGTATATATTGATATGGAAATGTGGTGCATTAGCAGGTTAAGTCTATCCATATCAGTAATAGGAGTGAATGAACTGTTTTCCAGTGCAAGAAAGAATCCTTTGAATAATCGTTTCCAATATTGCCAAATGTCAGTAGAAGACGGGTCTGCAGAGTCCAAGTCGGGACGTTCTGGTTTAAGGAATTTGTCCATAATTATGTTCAATAAGCTGCAATGAAGACTCAGAGTCTAGTTCAGCTTAATGTACCTTTATTGAACATCTTGCTATTTTGGCTAAGATGGCATGACTTATTTATACAAATCATAAGACAGGGGAGGTAATCTGGTTGTCTTACTACACGTATCATCAATGTATGCAAACATGAAGGATAAGCCTCTTAACACTTCATCCTTCAACATTTGAAAAGATGGGGCTGCATTTCTTAAATCAAAGGGCATCCTGGCGAATTTGAATAAATGAAAAAAGTGGTGATAGCAATCTTCAATATATAGCTTTCTTCAACAGATTAAATTTTCCTTGCAATTTCATATTTTTGTCTTCATGGGGCAGTTGACATGTTGTTTGAATATAGTGTTTAATGGTGTGTAATACCTGAGAATTTATGAAGAATTTCATAAAAACTCTTGTCCAGTAGTGCTGAACTGGTACCTGTTGAAAGGGTATTGAGAAGGAATTCCTTAGATTTTTATTTGAGTTTCTTTGTCTATCAATGTCATGGTAGCCATGTTTATTGAAATGTGTAAGAATGTTGACTCCTAGTATGGGTATCTTTATATCTCCTTGTATGAAAATACAAACTTTATCAGATTCCAAAATTTAGTCTGAGCCTTTTTTTACCATACTTGTCAATTATTTTAATTTTTATTTTCTTGTGTTGTGTTGACTAAAAATTTATAACTGTGACAAATGTAAAATAAATTAATTTTCTTTGAATATCCAGATGCAGTGGTTGTCATTACTAGTCAGAATAGGCATTTTTCTGGTTTAGTGGTAGAATGTACAGGGTTTTGTGCCTCTTTTAGTGTTAGTACTAAATTTATGGTGGTATCAACATACTCCCAATGTTGTGTGTGCAAGCTTTCGCATCCATTTTGACTGGAATGTTACCTGTGTTAATGCATGTTGTCCTGAATTCACTGACATGGCTAAGATTGACTATGGTAGACTGAAGTTTTGGGATTTGGTTCATTTGTGAGTTAGTTGGAACTTCCATGTTTAATGTCATTGAGGAAGAATATTTGTCTGTGTTTGTCATCAAAATTGACATCTCTCTAGCAAAAATCCTGGGGCTGTAATAAAATCTTCCTGTAACTCATTATAACCACTGGTGAAGGAAAAGTTTAAAGCTGTGAAGTGACCATACATCGCATGTAGAATAGTAGTCGTAGCAGTCTGCTAGGACTTTACAAACATGTTGCTGTGAGCAAAATGTCCAGAATGAGTACAATATATTTTTCCAAAGTGTCTTTTTGTATATATATCCAGGAGAATATCACATTGGGTATCATCATTTTTGCTGTGAGAATGGAAAATATTCATTTTTGCCTCCTGGTACATTTGTCATGTAATTATTTGGCAGACTCATGTGAATCCAGGTAAAAAAAAAAACAAAAAAAAAAAACAAAAAAAACATGGAATTCAAACAAACAACAATTAATAAATATATTAATCAGACATATTACAGAAAGTAATATAAGAAAATAAGTTGAAATAATGAAGATTTCAAAGCAAGCTTCAGTATCTCTGAAGTACTTACATGCCTTGATTCTATCAGAGCAAGCATAAATGTGTCTGTCACTTAGTAAGTCAAAGGAGAGGAAAAAGTTTTTGAATATTATGCTGCCTGCAATTATCAGCAGGGGGCAGTAATTCAGCATGTACAAATAACAATCCTATCTAAAATTGCTTACATATATTTGGACTTAGTACATTAGATAGTATGTAAAAAAATATGTTATATTTAATTTTACAGCAAATTTCTAATAAAAAATTCATCACATCAACAATATCAGTGTACTGATTACTTGGCATATACTGAAGTCTTGAATAAACTGCTAATATTTTCAAATTATTTAACACAAATACCCCTGAGAAAGGTATGAACCACTTTGCATAATAAATCTGACACTCACAAAGCCAGTAACCAATATTTTTAATAAGCATAGATATTATAAACTGAAATTCACATGATATATGACTAATATAAGTCCACCATGAGAATCTTACCCACATTGATTGGCTAATATCAATTTTATTATGAAAACATTGACACTGGTAGAAATATTTACACTACATTACATACAATTTGTTAGATTATAAATGACAAACAACTTTTATATAAACCTTTTATAACAATTTTAAACCAATATGTGTAATTTTCAGCTTTGCCAAGTCTTCAATTTCAGCTCCATGTTACTACATTAGTTAAATATTTTTACTGACTGTAATATATTTTTCAGTTGATAAAAAACATTGTAAAAGCATTTAAACTCTTTGTCATTATTTCAGAGTCAACAATTTCTAAAGTAGCCTTAATAATTGCATTTAAACACTCAACTTATCTAGGATATATTTTGTTATCTTAATGTTAATGATAAAAATTAAAAAGTGGAAATACAAATGATACTTGTTTTTGATTAGAAGTTATCAGAATAAAGTATTTTCAAATGAGGCTAATGATAAAAAAATAGAAAATTTAGTCAAATATTGATATTTTAAAGCATCTAAAATTATTTGTATTTTACTTTGAATAATGTTTAACTTCTTAATATACATTTACTCATTATTTTGAAATTATTTAATATAGAGTGGAAATACAAATGATACAAATTTCTCTATCCACTTGATATCAATTTATAGCTCACACACTGGGTTGTCTTTCTTTCTGACAACCTGTAAGAAGATTACAGGTATTAACTCTTAGAATGTCTTCTTACAGTTAATAGTCGTTTCTTTTCCCTTTACTTTATTACCTTGTCTAGTTCCTTTTGAGTCAAATGAAGTGTCGTCTACATATCTTATGCTGTTAAGATTAAGGCGGTTTGTTCTTACTAAATGTTATGGATTATTCAAATATCTTTCCCATATAAATCAAATTTTCTGAGCAGTTCAAATATGTTTTGTGTCAAATGCTTTTGTGCAATCAATCAAAGATAGGTATATGTCTTTCTATATTTGTATTGCTCACTCTAACAGTATTCTCATCATAAAGACAGCATTTCTTGTTCCATGTTATTTATTAATACATAAAAATTATATATAAAAAGACATACCAGGATATGTTCTCATAAATCCACTCTGGCTACCAAAGTATTGCCATAACAAATTATCATTTCTTTTATAATTAGTTGCAAACACTGTATCCAACTTTGCAGACCACTGCAATCCATTCAATATGTCTATATCTGAAAAAGTAAATGTACACATAGATAGAACAGTGTCACAATTATGAAATCTAGTCATCAAATGTCACATTCATATCAACATATATTTTATATATGAAATTAAACAAATATTTTGGTTTCTACTTTCATATTTTGATAATAATTTTCATTTTTTAATATTTTATGGTTAGAAGTTGATACAGCAACTAACAGCTGTCTTCAGAGTATTTTCTTGAAAGCAAATGGAGGAATATACACAAACCCCATTCTAAACTAATTCTAATTAATGTAATGCTTAGGGATAAAAAAATTATTCAAGCATGAGTTATGGAATTTAGAAACTTTTTTCAATAAAGAGAGTAAAAAATATATTCAGCACTTGATATATAACAACAGATAGAGATACATAAGCATTGGCACTGAAAAAAAGTATTATACAGCAATAGCAATGATACAATCAATAGTTTTTGTACTTGTAAAATCTATGATATTCAAATTGTATACACATCTACTTTAATGATACTGAAATTATTAAAACAATAATTAAATATTTAAAAGATTTTAATATCTTTTTTAAAAATATATGTATATGATTTTATTTTCTATACTGGAAATATATTATGGGCACAAAAGGCATAAAAAGAGTAAAAATGTTGCAAAGAAAATTAATATTAAAAAAATTGTATTAAAAAAAATTAAACAATTTCTCATTATGAACATGTATATAAACAAATGCACTGCTCCAACTTTAGCAGATTTGACCATAAAATATTATTGATATAATAAATATTATTAATCAAGTGTGAGAATATAATGGAAATTGCAAGTGATTTTTTTTATTTTGTTTCAATTACACACAAATACCCCTGAGAAAGGTATGAACCACTTTGCATAATAAATCTGACACTCACAAAGCCAGTAACCAATATTTTTAATAAGCATAGATATTATAAACTGAAATTCACATGATATATGACTAATATAAGTCCACCATGAGATTCTTACCCACATTGATTGGCTAATATCAATTTTATTATGAAAACATTGACACTGGTAGAAATATTTACACTACATTACATACAATTTGTTAGATTATAAATGACAAACAACTTTTATTTTGATTCAATATCCACATATTTATATATGGAATTTATTCAGTGCTCAAAATTTATTAATTTTAAATTATTTTTGCATTCACTCTGAATCCTCTCACAAAGAGGATAATTAATTGTCGAGGAAAATAAAATTAAGTGACAATGAATTATCAATTAATACATTAGAAAAAAAAGGTTTAACACACTATATATATATATATATATATATATATATACACAGAATCAAAGGTACAGGGTATGGACAAAAGTTTTTAGCATTTTTCAATAGATGTTATTTTGTTTCACTGAAATTTATTATATATATATATATATATATATATATATATTTATTCTGAAAGGTGACATTTCAATGTTTTTCTATATGATTTGCATATGGATTGTGAATTTTAAAATTGGAGGGAAATGCGATGCATTTTTATCATTTGATGCTTTTATTTCTGTAAAGGAAAAACACTGTACAAACAGTAAAAAATATATGTGCCATTTATGAGGATAGGGTAATAGCTAAGAGTACTTGTTGTAAGTGGTTCACTAGGTTCAGAAGGGGAAATTTTGTTTTGAAAACTAAGAACATTCCAGCAAGCATAGAGTCATTGACAATGACCAAATTGAAATGTTGATTAAAAATAATGTAAAACATTTGGATACATATTCATAGATGTTTGGGTGCCTCACAATTTAATGAAAAAATTTTATGGATGCATTTCCACCATTAATTCTCTGCTCAAATGTTACAAAATCAACCCATTTTTTAAAAGATTACAAGCAATGAAAAATGGATGTTAGCAACAATGTGAAGTGAAAGATGTCCTAAAGAAAATGAAATGAGTCATTTTTAACCACTTCAAAAACCAGTCAGCATCTGAAGAAGGTGATGCTGTGTATCTTGTGGGATTCAAAGAGCTTTGTGTATTATGAGCTTTTTAATTCAGAGTACTATTTCCAGAAGTACTATTTCCAGTTTGACTGATTAAAGGCACAATTGATGAAAAGTATTCAGAATTGGCCAATCATCATCTTCCATTAGGTGAATTCAAAATTCATGTCTCTTTGTGGAAATAGCAGAAATTGGTATAACTTGATTGGGAGGTTCTACTAAAACTGCTGAATACAATGACCTTGCACCTTCAAATTAGCACTTATTTTGACCTCTACAAAATTCTCTTAATGGGAAGAACAATTCTTTGGAAGCATGTAAAAAAAATGGTGAAATGTAGTAGAATAAAATGGCACATATGTGGTTGAATAAATCTATGGATAAATATTTAAATATTGTCTATGTAATTAATTTTAAAAATGCAACAAACTTTTGTGCTGACCCAATATGTTTGATTTAATGATCTAAAGTTATGACTTCAATATTTATATAGATGTTTAAAATTTACACCCAAGAGATGATTAAAAATTTTTTATATTTGCTCATTTAGCCAAATTTTGGGAAGCAGTTTGGGCCTGAGATCTTTTCAACAGCCCTGGCACTCACATGCATGAGCCATGAAATATGCATGCTATCCATATATTCACCTTGCAGTTTAACACATTTGGCACATTGTTTCTCAAGTTTCTTTAACTTTTCTCAAGAAAATTTTGATGTTTGGCTCTTACAATTCTGATTTGGGGAAGTGTATTAGAAGAGCTTTTCAATATACTCAATGTGTATGTTTGTGTATATCATTCCAGAACCTATTTCTATCACTGCTATTCTTAAACATTTTACTACAATCAATTTTATTCACCCTCACCATAACTGTTATGAATCACAAATGGCCTAATTTCAGAAACTCTACTCAGTACAAAATAACAGATCTCAGTGACATTTCTTTCTAAACACATTTTCTATATATGGGGATAATTTTTCAATTTTAATATTGCAAGCTACTGCGAAAATCATTAACATTTGCAGGCTTATAAGGATTTTTAGCTAAATACTAATAAATTAGTACAAAATACTGTGTATAATAGTCTTTTAAAATGGCATGCTATACTATTATTTTTGTTAAAGAAAATTATTAAAATTGCTTAGATTTTAATTATAAATACCATAAAGATTTCAGTCATCCAAATTAATAATATTATTCCTTTTAAAAAATCTCAAGAACTCATTTTTATTTTACATTTTTGCTTATATGTACTCAAGTTACTAAATTAAAATGCTTACTTTTCAGCGCTTACCTCACCTGAAATGCACTCAAATGAAGAAAAGAAAAAACAGAAATGAGGAGGTAGAAAAAGGGAAACAAATCAAAAAGAAAACATTATGCTGTAACACTGTTATGAATATAACTTAATAAAGACTATTTTGTTTATTTTTGACTAATAGTTTTGCATAGGTGATTTACTCCTGTTACTTATTAAATCCTCCAGCCAGTTATTAATAATTCAGTAATTCCCTCCTGATCTGGAAAGGGTCTATAGCCTTATTTGACAACCTTTCTAGAGATGGTGTTTCAATAAAATCATCAAGTCTCCTGTGCTGCAAACAGATTAATTCCTATGAATCTGTTCACAGCACAGGAAGCTTGAATATCACCCAGCCCACACTCCTTCCATGTTTATTGAATAGGAGTAGAGTTTTATCCCTTCTTTCCTGTTTAGACTATAGTTTACTAGTTCTTTCTTTATTCCATGGAATTAATGATCTATCATAACTTTTTGGTGATCTGAATGATCAGTACATGTGACTCTTCATTTTGAGGGTACCAGGTTGGCAGTTTTCTGATTGATGCATCTGAATGGGAGTAAGGATTCTTTGGTAGTGCTTAGAAAGTCTCAGTTGCATAATATCAGGGTATTTGTAGTGACAGGGTCACACATGGGTAGATTTCCTACATGTATTTCAGGTGGGCAATCCTGAGGCCATATTATGCTTTAATCTCAGTCACATTCTGGCCAGCTTGTATTGACAGTGATAATTATTTTGGCCTTTTTCTTTTTTCTCCTCAAAACAAATCCAATTACAATAAAAAAAAATACAAGAAAACCAGAACTGAGTCTCTGTTGAGTGATATGCATATAACTCCTTCCATGGTTTCTAACCTGGATTCCCACAAGGCATGTGGACCTGATGGCATCCCTGCAAAAAAATGTACTCCCAAACTGGCACCTGTTTTCTCTAAACTGTAAAATAGATGCCTTGCTACCCCTTGCTTTCCTGCTTGTTGGAAATCCTCCTCTGTTGTTCTAGTCTTTAAGAACTCAGGTGAACCATCTGATCATTTGAACACTCAGCAAAGTACTAGAGGCCCTAATCAAAGTTGAAAGGCTATGGTATTTCCAGACAAATTTTTACACTGATTCAATCTTTCTTATCAAATCACAAAAAGAAAGTTGTCTTGAACAACTATTGTTCTATATCCTTTTGTACTAATGCAGGTGTCCCCCAGGGCTCTATCCCTAGACTTTGTTCTTAATTTTCATCAATGACTTTCCTGATGATATCAGTTCTCAACTTGATATCTATGCTGATGAAACAACCATTTACTCCTGTCTTGATAGTAAGTCTGATCAGTTTGATATGGTCAAATTGGCAGCTGATTTAAAAAATGATCTACATTCTGTTGTTAACTGGAGAAAGAAATGTCTTCAAATAAAAGTTCTCTCTATTAATCATATGAGAGGCCCTTTTCTGCCTCCCATCATCATGGCTGATGCTAACCTGCATGAGAGTGACTCATTGTGCCTTCTTGGGCTAACATTCTCGGCTGACATAAAGTGGAAAGATTATATTGAATCAGTTGCTAGGTCTGCTGCTAAGAAAATTGGTTTACTGTGTCATGCTAGACAGTTTCTCTCCTGAATCTATCTTACATATTTATAAAATCTACCATTCATCTATGCTTTGAATATTGTTGCCATATATGGTCTGGTGCTCCTGCTATATATTTAAAAATTCTTGATAAAATCCAAAGAGAGAATCTGCAATATTATTGGTCCTGACTTGGCTTCTTAGATTCAATCACTTTCCCACTGTAAATAATGTAGCTTTTCTGTACCTTTTCTATAAATACTTTCATGGTAATTGTTTTGATGAATTTAAGTACAGTACTAGATTGGGGGCAAGGTATCATGAATTCACAGTTGAATTGGTTAGATGTAACCATAAGTTTCTTCTCTTGCACTTCTTGCTTGTGGAACTTTCTTCTGGCTCCATGCTTTTCAGCCAACTTTGATCTTTAAAAATTTAAATGTAATGTTAATTGTTATCTAGTGTCTTCCTGATTACTCTTCTGTTGTTCTCGCTCCTTAATAATTTTTCTCTTTTTTCTTATTCTTTTACACTCAGTAATCACTTGTGTCTTAGTGGCTTTACTGCCTTGCATGGGGTGATATGATTAAAAAAAGAAAAAAAAACACACAATGTTAACCACACATTTTTTTTACTTAATTCATTTATATGAAAGTTATGTTTTCATCATCCTAGTTAAGGAAAAATTTACAGTTCATCTTTGCAACAGAAGCAACAGAAATTCAATCAATTTTGATAACACAAAAATATTCATTACAGTAGTAGTTTATTTAAAAATTTATAACCTTATTGCAAAAATAATATTTATTCTGGAAAATATCTACAGCCATTCTTCTTTATTATGTTGACTTACACATTTTAATATAACCTGGTTGCAGCAGAAATAATAAAATTGTTCCTACCAAAATAGTGGTTATAGCAAGTATATTACAACTCTGTTGAAAATTTAGGTTTCAATCTGATTTGTTGACATCAAATGACAGATATAATTTTGTTTTTCACTCTTAATAGAATCATTAATAGTACTATGGTAGTTATGTAACTTGTGATGGAAATAGAGTCAATATGTTATGAGGAGTCAGTAGGAAATATTACACATTCTAAACATTGATTTAAAATATGTTTATATAAACATTAAGAATATTTACAACATCTAAAAAATAGCATTTAGAATTTTTATATCATTATTCCTTTATATAGATAACTGCTACTATACCACCTTTTTTAAGTAAAATAATAAATTCTTGGTGGCATTTCCAGAATAGCATAATCCTATAGATCAAGAAAAATATGATTGAATAATGTTAAGGATCAGCTAATCAAAAGTATACTTTAGTATATTTCATATCAGAATCAGTAGGATTGAAGGTAATCAGACATTAAAGAATTGTAACTAGGTATATTTTGTCCTATTATCTTTATAATGAAGATCAGAGTATAAAAGGTGGTAAATAACAATAAATATGCATACATCAAATCTGTTTCTCAGTTTTTTGATGATATAAAAACATGGGTTAAAAATTACTGAATATTATATTCAAGAATAAAAAGTACATAAATGAAAATGTACAAAATGGGTCATTGAATTGATGCAAACATTATTTTAATTTTTCATATGAACATGCCATTTTCATGCTGCTTTATCTAAAAACCATGTGAAATAATTTCTTTACTGTTTTCTTTAACATGATGCATCTTTCGCAAACCTAATAGCAAGCCACTTTTACTACCACAAATAACATCTACATGCTTTATACATCTCAGGGTTGCCTGACCATAATCATAACGGATTTAAGTATAATACACAAAACAAAATGTTGATAAAATATAGGAGATACTTGCAGGAGTATCCAACATAGTCAAAGGAAAAAATAATCCAAGAAAAATATGCTTTTTCATATATTTCTTCTTATACAACATAAATAAAAGAGATTTATTTACACATGAAAAAGTAAGCATTATTGTAAAAATATTCTGATGCCCCAAAACAAAAATGATATAGTTAACAGGGTTTCTGGGTACATTAGTAAAACTTCTCTCATTGAGTGACAGTATGAATAGGCTATTTGGTAACCCAACCTTAAAATAACTAACATAGTGCTGGCCATAGTAAAAGCATAAAGATGTCTGGAGATTGCATGCAGAAGCCAGTAATCTTGATAGATTGTCCTTTTGTCTTGTTGATAGTCATAGCAAAGTTGAGCCTTACAAGGAAATTAAGTCACTTGAATTCAAATGGCAAGACTCTTGAAATTATAGGAATTGTAAGAATGAACAACTCCCATTTTTTGCCTACCTCAGTTCCTTTGATGATATGTAGGAGAACCTGCTTGATAATTAAGTGAGATCCACTACACAACTTTGAAGGGTCAAGATTTCTGAGACAAGCATCCTAACTTTTACTGAATCCTTTAGGCACCTTAAGAGAGTTAAGGAATTCATTTGAATTCTGAACAGCCTCTGAATGGCTTGGAACTGTGTTACTTCACTTGTACAGCTGAATTTCCTCAGAAACCTATTGAAACAGGTTTAAGTTTATTTCTTTGACTGCATCATTCTTTGGAGCAAGCATGTCTCAATCAGAATTACAGTAGTTTCAGGACATTTTTTATAATTAAAGCAACTGAAAAGTCAAGTCCTGAAAACTTTAGAATGTCTCAGCATTGTACAATAGGCAAAACAGAAAAAAATCAAGTTTAACTCTTGAAGTTATTTTACTTGGCTGAAAAAAAAAGAAGAAGCTATTTTAATCTTAAATTGACTTCTGGTAACATCTAATAACCTTAGAAGTCAGCACTATCTATCCTATCATCTTTTTCTACCAAGTTGAATACATGTAACCTCCAAGAATCTAATTGTTTGAATGCAATACAGCTTATAAAGGCCATAAACCAATTCTATTGCTATTGACCTCAGAGGTTGAATTTGATATAATCTATGGAAATTCATAACAAGCTCGATATCTCTCTTCATTTGATTAAAATAACATGCTATGTTCATTGATGGCCTTTAGTAGCCTCATATAAACTCTAAGGTCAATATCATACAGTCATCTCAACTAGATGGCTGCTATATCTTTATGCCTATATACCAAACAAAATTTCTCAGTCCATTTGGTATGCTGTACTCTTTTGTAACTTCAAATAATCCCTGAGATCAACCTCACAAAACCCATATTATTAACTGCAATAATTTGTTTATCTATACAAAAAACTGCTTCCCTGAAACTTTCCTCTCTGAATACACACATACACATCAGCACATTAGTATATATATGAACAGTAATTATATAAATTTTATCTTTGTAATGCAGGATATTAAAAAGTACAAAAAACACTGAGCAACAAAGATTTTGGTTAAACAGTTATTTCAATTGAATACATTGATTCCAAATCTATACTCAGAATTATCTTAATTACACCAGGCTTCAAAAAAACTTTGTCTGCTACCTAGATAAATAATGTTGTACTTAATTAAATCAAATACACTGATTTTCTCAAACTAGAGTCCTCATCTTGGCTGTTCTCATCATAGTGACTTTATACTACCTGATCTAGGGATTGAATTCATGACAGCAAGGTAACTCAATTCACTTTTTTCTACAAGACCATGTGTTTATGTCATATACTGTGAGTCAGTGGAAGAGACAAATGATATCACAAAGATAATTTAACTAGGATGAAATAAACTCACACCAGTTATCCTCTAACATTGACAGTGTAATGAGAATAATTTAGATTATATATTGAGTTTGGCTGGAAATTTCCAGGAGCTTGTCAACTATGATAGCTACCTGAATAAGGCTGAACAACAAAATGTTATGACAACACTCAAGAGGAGAACAAACAAATTATGATAATAATGATAATTCTTTATCTTGAATATTATATATAATTATATTATTATATAAGACAATGTATTGTAGTATAAGTTAACTTACAAACTTACTAATTAGAGTCTATGCCTACAGATTGTAAAATAGGTATTTATCTACACAACTACTTGAACACAGTATGGCACAAAGCCAGATTTGATGTAGGAGTCCTACACGTACATGGGACTCTGGGCAAAAATTGCTCCAGCCCCCTTGGCATTGGCATTTTCCCTTTTGGGGATGCCTCAAGTATCAGGGATTAACCCCAGCTCTCTTCCCACATGAGAGGTATTGCTTGGCGGTATGGATTCCACAATTTTTTAAAGTGAAACAAAGTGTTTGAATTACTTTTGACAGTAATTTAGAGAAATAAGATGTTTTATAATTAACAATTACTGTTCAAGTTTGAAAAGGTCATTTTGTTTTAGCTTCTCAATATAATTAACATAATTTTCAATCATCTACAGGTTTCATGACTGAAAATGCCCAAAGATATAAATTAAAGTCATTAGAATATAGAAAAACAAGAATAAGAGAATATTAACTATGTTTATGATTAAGTGTAATTTAAAAATATAAATTTTGTAATTTTAATAAAACATTTTGCAGTTTTCACTGATAGAATAAGATACAGTACAGCTTCTCAAGTTTGATTCTTGAGATTACTGGCAGCTCCATAAAAATCCTCAATCCCTCCTCTCTTCAATCAATTTGAAGTATTGTCATTTGCTGGTGATAAAGCAGAATACTTTGCTCAGAAATTCTCTTCCAACTGTATCCCTGCAAATGTCCTAAGGAAATGTGCTCCTGAAATGGTTCTTGTTCTCTAAGCTCTACAATAGATTCCTTTCTGTTTTTTTTACTTTCCAGCTTGTTGGAACTGTTCTTTTGGAGTTCTTGTTTTTAAGAACTCTGGTGAATCTGCTAATCTCTTGAATTATCATCTTATTAGTCTTTTAACTATTTGACAAAGTACTAGAGACTCTAATTCTGAATTGGTTAAGCATCTCACTTTACATGGTCTTCTTTCAGATAAACAATATGACTGTGTTTCTCTAGATCAACCTCTGATGTGTTAACAGTTGTTACTGAAATTGTCAGGCCTTAGATAAGAATGTCAAGGCTTGAGCTTTGGCTTTTTCAAAGGTACTTGTCAGGGTTTGGCATGCTGGCCTTCTCCAAAATTTCAAGGGCTATGGTGCCTCTGGCTATAGATACTAAATCATTTATTATAATTTAAGTAATTTAACAAATTGAGTAATGAAGGTCGTATTGAATGGCCATGCTTCTAAATCATTTCACATTAATATGGGGGATTCCCAGGGCTCTATCATTGGACCAATGTTATTTCTCATCTTCATCAATGACCTTTTCGATGTCATCAATTCTCAAACTAGGTATTTATGCTGATGACACAACTATTTACTAGTGTCTTAATAGTAAGTCCAATAGGTTCAACAAAGTATTTAATCCCTCAAAAAGAGAATAAAATAGAAAAATTTCGTCTTTTAAAGCATCTAAAACAAAAGTGCTAATTTAAATGTAGGGAACCATTTTTGCCCTCTGTCAGCGCAAATTGATGCTAACCTTCCAGGAAAGCAATCATTTGCAGTTCTTGGACTTATTTTTCTACAAAAAAATGTATTATTTTGAAAATTCTTTATTTTGCTGAAAAGAAAAGATTGGTTCACTATATTCATGCCAGACAATTTTTTCATCAAAATCCATCTTGCACATTTTTAACAATTAATCTGTCTGTGTGTAAATATTGTTGCCATATTTGGTCTCATCAAGATTCTCAACAAAAATAAAAGAAGGATCTGAAATGCTATTGGTCTTGACCTGGTATCTCAATTTCAGTCATTTCCATCACTCCCTGACATGGCTTCCCTCTGTCTTTTCTGTAAATATTTTCATGGCCGTTGCTCTAATGAGCTCTCCTCCTTGGTACCTCAACTATGTGAATTTCAGTGTACTATTTGATTGGCTCTAGATCTCATTGTTTTACTGCTGAAAAGCTGATGTAACTTAAGTTACAAGTTTTTTTCCTCACCTCTGGAATTCTTCCAGAAGAGGCTTTTTCACCTACAATCTTCAAAAATTAAATGCAATGTCAATCGCCATCTTCTGTCTTCCAAATATTTGTTCTTTTTCTTTTGTTGTTCATAAAGTTTTTTTCATTCTCTTCCAATCATATTAAAACCTTGCATTTTTAGTAGTTTGATTGTGAAATGATACAAAAAACAATGTAGTGTTTAATGTTTCATAATTTCTGGTTTTTTCAAATCATTTTAATATGTAGTCAGTAAAAGAGGCTAAGAAGATCCATTTGCCTGATCAACAGATTTTCCTACCATTCCTAATTTTTGAGGCATACTCATACACTGTTCATTTGGGTACCCAACGTCAATATCAATAGGGTCTTTTGGACACTTCTCCATTCTCTTTGTAACATCTTCAAAGTTGACCTTGCATACTACCAACCATAACAGGATATTTCAAAAGAATAAACAAGCAGTGATAAACTCAAACAATACTAATGAGTTATGGTCCTCCATAGCTGAAAAATTTCAACTAGTGATTGTTGGTTCAGGACAGTTTCTAAAAATTTTATGATTTATGACTTCTAAAGAACCTCAATATCCAATACAGTAAAAATATCCAGGAAAAATAATGCTAAACTTCCATCTCTTACCTTGTGTATGCCATGTCTGTAAACTTAATCTAAAAAACCCTTTACCAGGATTGATTGATTTGTTCTTAATAGCTTATCAACCATTTAGTACTTATTTAAAGCCAAAACATATTTTGGATTATAAAAATAATTCTTTTTTATGTGAGTGAATATTTCATTGACAGTTTTTGAAGATAACAATGTTTTTTTTCAAGATACAAATCCTAGTTAACCTCTAGCTACACTTTTAACAGGAATTGATCTTACTGAATAAGCCCTCTCATAGCAACATCAAAATAGTATTCATGCTTTGAGTAATGATCCTTTCTAACATCATAACACTATTAAAACATTCTACCAGCAGCTCCAGTCTGTTTTGTAATCAGTCGAGATCCTATCATTTCATTGATTTCAGCAAGTTTACGTTTTCTTCAGCTCTAAACAAGTTAAAAAATTGTTTAAAATTCAAACCTGTGTAACAAAATAACATTGAAAATGTTCAGAAGGTCTCTTTAGAACAAATGCAACATTGAATTCAAGTTTATATTGATTTCTCAACACAATACAAGATAAACAAATTTTGTTAGATTTTACAAAGTAATACTGAAAAATAGTCATAGAAATGATGAAGATCAAAAAGGAAATAAAAGATTAAAACTCTTTTTTAAAGACAATAACAAATTTTAAAATATTTTAATATTAAATTCAGACTCAAAGTCTCTAAACAAATATTCAACAGGTTTCCCCAATTTCAATATATGGCATAAAGTTAGAATAACATAACAATAACTGTCATATGATTGGTATCAAAAGATGAAGGGTTTTACAGCAGTTAAAGATACAATAAATATGAAAATGTAAAATGTTTAAATAATCTAATTTTGAAATGAAGGCATTATTTACCTAGTAAGAAAGATCATTTTTATGATAAGCAGCACATTAAATATTTGTAATAAAACATTCCCCTTTAGGAAAAAAAAAAATTGTAATAATTTTCCAATATCTAAACTTCATCCAGTAAACAGTAACTTAGCTATTTAAAATCTTATTTCAAATAATCTATTACAAATGTAATCTTTCCTTAAACCACCAACTGTTAAAAGATAAAAAAATTTAGGTGTCCTACAATATTTTCAAATGATTTTTTAACTTTCATTTGAGGACCCATTGTTTAAACATAATTTGTTTAAACTAACAAATATAATTTTAGTTGAAAGATATTTAATAGCAAAAAATCATTATGTACATTCAGTTCATTGATAAGAAAGTTAATATAACAGGTAGAAAAAACATGGAACAGGTTACTCAGTGTGTTGGGGAGGGGACTAAATTCACTTATTTGATGAAACTGTTTTATTTTATAAAAAAATAAATATATATATTATATTTTTATATATTCTATATAATCCATTAAAAGTTGACAAAAAAAAATAAAGATCATCCCCCAACAAAATAAACAAAGGTTTTGAACTTGCAAAAAAATCCCAAATTAGAAATAAAAAAGTGACTTACCAACTCTAGCATATGTCTCAACATACAAGAAAAACAATCCAGAACTATTCACAGAAATTACAAAAAATCTAGACTAAACCTACTTAATAAGAATAATGAACTGAAAAATATACTAAAAATAAACAAAATAATTAAAAGCAAACACCAATCTAAAAATCTAAAACACATTAACTTCATCTAAATGTAACCAACACACTATACAGAGAGTCACAAAATGCAACAAAAAATGATGTGGAGTTTGTGACATCATTCTAGAAGGAAACTCCTACACTTTTGAAAAACCCCAAAACAACATTCATAATAAATAAAAACTTAAACTGCAACTCCAAAAATGTGATTTATTACTTAAATGCAGAAAATGTAAGAAGTTATATATAGGTATCAGCCAACAACTGAACAAGGTCTCCCTGCACAAAAGCAACATAAAATTACCAGACAACAGAAAACATTTAGTATCACAACACATCTTCAAATGTAACCAGGGTAAATTTAATATTATGCCAATATATCAAAAAGAAAATTATTCTTACCTACAAATACAAGTAAAAGGAAAACTTCCATCAGCAAATTGAAACCAGGGATAAATTCCATTCAAGCACAGCATGCACATTTTACCAAATACAGATAAATACCCACTCAAACATATGAATCAAAACTTCTCCTTCACCTAGGAGCTAATTAGTATAACTTGACAAAAAAATCACTACTCTCACTACAAAAATCCTTACAATCTAAAATATTTTCTGGATTTAAATAACTTCATAAAGGTTGATGTAAAATGGGAAAAAATCAATCAATCTTTAAAGTTCAAATCATTTTTTTATAAATTATATCAATATATATATATATATATATATTCATGCTGTAAATAATAAAGCTTTTGACTAATATTAAACATCAGGTATATATATATATATTTCAATATATATATATATATATATATATACATATATATAATTGGCATATCAAAATATATATTCCATTTAATTTTTATAAAATATAATGGAATTAACATAATCTACTTTGGAGCAGATAAAATCTTAATTCCTTACAACCTTGATGATGACTAATATTAATATAAAATTATATATACATAAAATATTTTATACATACATATATACATATATTTTATATACATAATAATAATTTAAAAATAATATATAATAATATATAAAATATAAATAATATATACATATATATAATATATTACATAAATATAATATAAAATATATAATAATATATTAAAAAATTATTATAATACATATGATATATAAAATAATAATTTTTCTTTTGTTTTAATTTTTTCATTTTATTTTTTTTCTATTTTTTTTTTTTTTTCTTTAAAATTTTTTGTTTGATTTTTGTTTTTTTTTGTTTTTGCTATGTTTGGTTTTTTGCTTTTTTGCGTATTTGTGTTGGTTTGTGTTGTGTTGTTTGTGTGTGTTGGTTTTGGTTTTTGGTTGTGTGTTTGTGGTTTGTTTTGTGTGGTGTGTGTGTGTGGTGTGTGGTGTGTGTGTGTGCGTGTGTTGTGTGGGTTTTGCCTTTTGTGGTGTGGTGGTGTGTGGTGGGTGCATT
>CAHIKZ030001897.1:330000-429300 GCA_903632075.3 Acanthosepion pharaonis | reverse complement strand
GAGAACGACTTTTCAGTGTCAGTTAATAATTCTAACTTATATAATGTATCCAATTCTTATCCTCGACAGTTTTATGTCAAAAGATTTGTCATTTTACAGTTGAAATGGCTAGATGTAACTATAAGATCTATGCTAACAGTTTCTCCTATCACACTTCTCACTTGTGGAATCTCTTCCAGCTTGTTGCTTCTCAGCCAACTTTGATCTTCAAAACCTTTAAATTCAATGTCAATCATTATCTTCTGTCTTTTTGATTCTTGTTTTTTTTTATATTCTCTCTCATAAATAGTGATTTTTTTTCTTATATTTTATAACACTTTAGTAACCCTTGTATCTTAGTGGCTTTTATTGTCTTGCTTGGGTTGAAATGATTAAAAAATCTATTTCTAATAGCTATTTTAAAATCATTTCACCCCAAGCAAGGTGACAATGCCACTATGATGCAAGGGGTTACAGAGAGTGAAAGAGAGGAGAAGACTTTAGCAGGGAGGATTGAGGATAGGACAATAAAGGAACAGGGTTCAGAAGATGGTGATTGACGTTGCATTTAAATTTGTAGTTATCAATGAAGCAAGAAATCAGAAGGGAATTCCACAGGTGAAAAGTGTGAAAAAAGAAACTGTTAACAAAGAAAGTGGCATCTGAATAATGTCAACTATGAAACATGGGACAAAATCTACAAGATACTGGAATCATCGTCTGTGTTTATCTATCCAGACATGTTTCTAAAAAATGTCTCTAAATGTGTTATGTTTTTTGAATATGGCTTTTTTTTTTTTTGGTATTTCACTCCAAAATTGCTTCAAATAATTCTAATAGGACATTGGACGGGGCAAAGATTTTACAGGGAGGAAGAGAATGAGAAAAAAGAAATGAGGAGAAGGGAGAAAAAGAGAAGCAAAGGAACAGGATTCAGGAAGACAGAAGATGGCAATTGACGTTGCATTTAAATTTTTGAAGATTGTAGGTGACAGGGAAGCAAGAATTTGAAGGGAGTTTCACAGTCAAAGAGTGCAAGAAAAATTGACTAATAGAATAGAACTAACGATTACATCTAACTAGTTCAACAGTAAAATGGTGAGACTTAGTTGTCTATCTGGTAGCATGCTTAAATTCATGTAGTCAAGGCATCAGAGAAAAAAGCTCTAGAACAGTTCCCATGAAAATATTTATAGAAAAGACAGGGAAGCCATGTAACATCAGTAACTGAAGTTGAAATGACTGGTCATGATTATCTTTATTTATTATCTTGTGCTGGATCATCTTCTGCCAGTGACAACTGCAATAGTTAGGTCATGTTCATCGAATGAAAGATGGTTGTATACCAAGGGATGTTATGCCTAGTGAGCTGGCCACAGAACACTAGGCATATACTTTTAAACATGTCTACAAGTCTTGTCAAAAAATGTCTTGAAATTCACAGAGATTGATCCAGATAACTGGTGACAGACTTTTCAAAAAAGGTTTCAAGAGTGGTGAGGGACAAACTCAACCATTAGATAGATGATTACTAAGCTTAGGTTAGTTTGGCACAAGGCTATATGGGGAGAACCCATAGGATTGAACTCAGGTGTAAATTATCTGTTGGATGAACTTTCAAGCCATTGCTTCATAGCTGGGCCTTTTAAAGGGTTTCATAGAATTTAGAGAAGCCATTTTAGCTTTTATGAAATTTAATAGCAGACTTTTTTTTATCCCAATATCCAAAAAATACAATCCCAAGAGCCACCCAAGATAGAGGTTATTGAATGAGGTGTATGAGATGAATGTAAGAGGAGGAAGTACGAAAGAGAAGATTATGAGAATATGGAGGATAGATTACTTTTTTTTTGACAATTTTGCCTTTTTTTCTATGTCTATAGTAGTTTGTATGTTGACATACAACTGAAATTTATTGTGTCTGGTCAAAACAAAAGAAATCAATATTAGAACTCCCTACATATAATTTTCTGTTTATTATCTTTTTATATATAGAGGTGTGACAAAAACAATATTTACTTCTTTTTTAGGGCAATGCAGAATTTTTTTTCGTTATAATCAATTTAAAAATATATATTGATTAATTGTAAGTTTTATTCCAGATTCAAAGCACAAAATAAAAACATGAAAAAATTTTCTCTGTCTCATTTCCACTTTTCAAAATATGTGTCATTAATGCATAGGTTCTGACAAGATACAGGTCTGATTTAGGAATGTCAGTAATTCCTCTTTTAATCAAAGTGCCAAGAGAGAAATCAAGCAGTTTAAATATTATCTAATGGCCCAATCCACCCTGTGCAAGAGGGGGACACAAGTTTATGCTCCTGCTGCTGCCACTGCTGATAGGAACAATTCATTAAGTTGGAGGGGAGGATGGTTATACTAGTTACAATAAACAATAGTTAACAGGTTCATTTAAATAAATTGATTAAAGCTTTTATTCTCCTATAATTAAATGTCATACTTAATTTTTTTAAAATTTGGCCTTTTGCAAATAAAATAAAGTATGGGGCACTCAGTGAGGATCAAACTCTCTAACACTAACTCTAACTACTTCTCATCTCTTTTCAGAAGGGGTCAGGGTGTATAGATGGTTGACAGTTTTTTTTCTTAAGTAATGTTTGTTTTTTACAAAACTCAAGGACATAGAAAGTGATGATTATGAGGAAGATCTTTGGCTTGAAGAGTTAAGATCGTAGTGTTCAGGAAAGCATAAGTGCAGGAGTCTGTTGTACAAAGTATTGGTTCTTGTGAAGAAACTGAGTGAAACTTCCTTCTTACCAACGGAATATGGAGGTAAATGAAGGTGATTCAACCCTGTGGATGTATATAAGGAGGGTCTTGGCTGTAAAGGTCTAAACTGGGGTACTAAAGAATTGAACTTGTCTAAACATTTGTCATGGAAGTAGTCCAGACTTGTGCCATTGTGGGAAAGTGGTTGTTGGATGGAAAATAATCACCCATAAAGCCATGTCAGCAATTTTGAAGGCTGGAAAGTGAGAATCTGACAACTTTAGGCCAGATATTGCAGTATAGTAATGGGTATGTAAGGATTGATTAATAAAAGTTTTTAAAAAGATAAACTTAGCTTGTACTGTCATCAGTGTGAAAATATTTCATTTCAAACCAAGAAAACATACAAAAGCCCCAACCTCCTACAATCTTTGAGTTTTTGTGACCTCAAATTTGTTTGGATGTTGTAGGAGTGAGTGTGGGATACAAGATTCATATCTGACATCTGACTGATGTCACTACCTTTACAAATGACAGCAAAAAAGCCTGCCTTCAAAACAAATGAAAGTGTCCTTTGTTTCAAAACAGTTATATAAACATACTGACCTTGACTGATTTCTACAAACAACATTCATTTGCCCTTCTTTCTGCATATATTTTTTTCTTTTAATAGAAATTTTTGAAAGCATTCAGAATAATCAAAATGATTATAATACAAGTCAAGGATATGTCTTCTCAGATTTATTCAGGTCTTAATCTTAACAATATAAGATATACAGATGACACTGGGTTAATGGCTGACCTGGAAAAGAAAACTACAGGGTTTTTCTAGTCAGAGTGGTAAAAAAAGCGAGAGAAAAAAAAAGATGATCCATCAACTGCAAGAAGACAGAAACTATTTTATACTGAACAATTTAGCTATATTATGATGTAATATGTTATACAGTGTTGTAGTTTTAGTGCAATTTTTCAATAAACAATGGAAATTTAAAACATTTTGTCTTATAATTTGTGCCTAGCAGTATTATGGTGTTATATAACTTTTATCTATTTTTTTTTTTTAATATTATTTCAAATGATCTAACAAATCTTATTCATTGAGTAGCCTTTTTTTTGTAATCTTTTTACAATTTTTTACACAGTTTTTTACTTATCGAATACAGTAAAAAAAAAATTTATTTTGTTTGTGTGATTCATAATTAAAATTCTGGTTTGAATATATTTTCCATTCAATGTATTTAATACAAAAGATATCAACTTTATTTGATTTATTCTTGAAATAGTAAAATTTTGAAGTCAGTTTGTAAACAAAAAAACCTGCAGAAATTAGGTATTTCTGTACATTTTTTTCAAAACAGATTTTAAAACTAAATGCTCAAAAATTGGTTAAAGCTATCCATCTAATTTTATCACTACTTATCATCAAACCCCAGCTTTTTGTGTGCAATGTTGATTTTCTAAAAACAAGTGAAAAATCAACCTGCCGTTTATATCAATGGTGAGCTCTTTCAAACCCTTTTTTGGTGCAATAAACCCTTTTGAAACAAAACGATTGAATCATCAAAATTAGCAATGAGGAGAGAACAAACCTATTCTCTCTACTCATCCCCCATTTTACCAATCTTTGATATAATTTCAAGAGTTTTCAGTTTAAAATATTTCCTGGATCCCATAACTTAACATTGTGAATTACATCGTAAAACAGGTGCTTAGGTAATCTCTTTCTTTCAAGTTCTCGTGCAGTTGTTGGAAATGAGCAATTTATCTATCTTCCTTTTGGTTTATTTAGAACAACTGTGTCTGGTTGTTATATATGTATTAACACAATTGAAAGATAAAAACAGTTTATTCACCAAATATTTCACCTCCTTTTGGACTTCATCAGACTAAATTATATTCATCCGGGCTAAATTCATGTCTCCTTTCAATTTAGTCTGATGGATTCCAGAAATTTCAACTATTTTCCTTCTAATATTGTTCCTTTAGGTTCCATTTTCATTTATTTTTTTGTTATCATATATTTATTTAGGCAATACACTATTCAAACATATTTGGTTGAATAATTGGAGAGATATGTCTATTTATTTTTATTCTTAAAGTTGTTATTAAAATGATTAAGAAAGACACCATAGTTTTGGTTGATTTCTTTTATTTTTCCAAGTACTTTTGAGTCTCATCCAAGATCATCTTTTAGGAATTGGAAAAGGGGAAATTTAATGTAATTCATAGTTCTGAATTCTTTTGTTAATGTGCATGAAACATGCTCTGTTATATTTAAGAAATAATGTTTAGAATATGTAAGGGAGGTAACTTAATTTATATTGTTTTATTATTAATGTTTTAAAATAATGAATTTTGTGATTTGACCATCCCAGGACATTGCTTTTATCGGTATTTTAAAACATTGTTGCATAATCATAATTTAATTTTATTTAGTGTTGGTTGCATTTTTATATCTGTTATTGAAAGAATTTGATTCATTTGTTTTTTTTTTTTTTTCACACACACACATTCCATATATATATATATATATATATATATATATATAGCACAAAATCACACTCTTTTGTTTGAGTTTAATGAAATTTTTGTTTCTTGTAATCACACTAGATAAACACAATTTTTGGAAGGAAACTGTAACTATTCCAATGTGCTCAAAATAGTTTCATTATTTTGAATTTCTGTCCTCTATTAAAAACAAACACAAAAATTGCCTGAGTGAGGACTAAATAGGGATTGGTTTAGCTGTTTTAGTACATGTGTATCCTCAATACATGTGACCAGCTGTATTTTAAGACATATATATATATATATATATATATATATATATATATATATATATATATATATATTTGAACAAGCTTTCAAGTTGTTTAATCTCACAAAACTAATTATTTCATTTTTGCCTTACAGATATTTTAAATACAAATTTTGTATTTTTGTTGAAAAGTTCCTATTTATTTTTGCCTTTCACTATTTTTCATGGTTATGACACTGTCTCCATTAATCTTGTTTCGACATGCCATTTGCCATTTTAAGGGATTTTTTTATTAATGTCCTCCATTTTTTTTTTAGTCCTAATTATGCTAATATATGTAATTAAAAAGTGTTATCTCCTTTTTTATTTTTAAAATTGCATTAACATAGGTTTATGACATAAGTTCTTATTCACCCAAAATCACAGCCATATTCCAAAAATACAAATAATTGCATTACAACACATTTTAGGAATGGAACTCTGTCAATCAAGGATACCCCAATGCATAAGTATTTATAAATTTATCCTGAAAATTAACCAACATCTGTTGGTCAATAACTGATTTTATTGTATCACAAAAAGATTTACATAATGAAATCTATTATAAATCCTTTAATCTCCCAATCCAAAATGACATTCATTCTCAGCTACTTTTCTTGAAAAAATAGGTTTCATCCTGAACTCCACTCTTTTTTATATGGGACTTATGGAATCAAATTAAGACAGATGAGAAAAAAAAAAAAAAATCTGTGTATTTTTATATTTTTGAAATGCTCAATTAAATTTTGAAAAATATTCTCCAATAGCCCTATAAAATTTGAAAAATTGATATGATTATCCGTTCATTAATCAATGAAGCTAATCTCCTTCAAATGCATATCGACTCATTTTTTGGTTATTGCTGACATTTTCTGGATGGATGATTGTTCTTGCATCAATTATTTTATTAACATGATATCATCTCCAAGATAAAAGTTATCACATCTAAAAAATAATTTTAAACAGACTTTCTTTTCTTTCTCAAATTCTTTGAATCAAAAAACTCTCTAAAAGAGGTGTCAACAAAAATCTTGATAATTTGTCTCTTACAATTTTCTTTAGGTCAAGAAAAATATATATATATATATATATATATATATAATATAATTTAATTAGTAATTTGAAAAGAAATCATTTTGACACAGATTAATGTTACCTTCAGTATCCTGAATCAGAAAATTCGAAATGGACCTGTTTTCCACTCTTCAAATTGAATCAGAAAATGAATATGATATTTCTCAATTTTTTCCTTTTTTTGAATTTGAAAATCATTGAAAGATTCTTTTCTGTATTATTTTAAGATGAATCATGAAAATTTTCACTGGCCTGTTTGAATCAAAAAATATGACACAGAAAAATTCTCCTTCATCCCTGAATGCACCAATGACGCCAAATCAGTCAGGTTTCAATCCCAGCTTGAGGTAAATCATATGTCTAGACAATTCTGAGCTTAGTAATTTGAATCAGAAAATGATATGACACAGTATAATTCTCTCCCCCCCATTTGAATCAGAAAATGATTTGACATCCAAATTCTCTTCTTTAGTAATTTGAATCAAGGCTAATGATATGAATCTGTCCTGCATTTTACCCATAGTAATTTGAGAAGAGATGGAAATGATATGACACAATCTAAAATTTCTCTCCTTATCCTTTTTGAATCATATAAATATATATATATATATATATATTTCCTTAGGCAATTTGAATGTGTGAAAATGTGTGTATATACAGTAGAAAATTTGCTTTCTGACCAATTTGAATCAGAAAATGATATGACACAGACAATTCTCTCCTTAGTAATTTGAATCAGAAAATGATATGACACAGACAATTTTCTCCTTAGTAATTTGAATCAGAAAATGATATGACACAGACAATTCTAAGTTTTATTTTTAATGGTCAGCAGTAAACAACATTTTTTTCTTGTATACCATTTTTATTTGTACTGCACAGAAAGAGAGAGAGAGAGAACAAGAGAAAACGAGAATGAGAGGTTTGAGTAAGCTGGAGATTGTTTCAAAATAATGATCCTGTCAGATGCTATAATATGGTTTCTCCCAAAAACTGTAATACCAATGTCAGTTTATATCATTTGTGTAAAATCTGTTAGTATAACAATTTGTTGGGGGAAAAAATTCCAAAAACTGTTTCCATCATACTATTTTAAATTATATAAAAAAAATATATATAAAATAATGTCCTTTTTATGAAAAGATATACAATATTTGATTCAATAACAAAATTATTTTTTTAACATGTTTCGTTTAATATTCTGATGTTAATATAAAAGCTAAAAATGCAAAATGTATTAAAAAAAAAAACAAAACAATTGAAATATTTGGAAATTTTCAACATCTGTTGAATGGAAAAAGGAGGACGACTTTTAATAAATGTGTTTACACCAATTCAGAATAGAAATTGAAAGTCTATTTGCTTTTGTTAAAAAAATGATGGGAAATGTTCAAAAGAAACAAATCACATAATTTTGCAAATATATTTATAGATGCAGATCACATTCATGATGTATGATACTATATAGTCAACTGTTCTGTTTCTTATTGGTATCTTTATGAGCTGTTACCTCTATAATCAACCTTGACATGAGCAAAAAAAAACTTCTTTTTTTTTTCAAATTGTTATACGTTGGATAAAACACACCACAAAGAACTGCAAGGTAAACCTGACATATTTGGGAAGGGTATTAGAATAATTCAAAATCTTTATAGATTATACAAAAAGCCTTTGATAAATGGATCCCAAAAACTATTTGAATTCAGTAAATATACAAAAATAGAAAGGGGTGTAAGACAAGGATGCATCTTTTCACCAGACTTGTTCAACCTTTACAGTGAGGCTATTGTGAGAGAATTACAAGTTCTACCAGCATTTATTATTGGTGGCCACAATCTTAACAACATAAGATATACAAATGACACAGTGTTGATAGCAGACATAGAAAGGAAACTACAAGAACTCCTACAGAAGGTAGTGAAGAAAAGAATAATCATAAATTATAAGAAGATAGAATTCATGGTTGTCAGCAAAAGGGACAGCTCAACATGTAAATTACAAATTGGGGAGACCAAAATCAAACAATCACAACAATTTAAATATCAGTGAAGTGTTTAAACAGTGAATGTAAAATGCAACAGAGAAATCCAAAAGTGTATTGGGATAGTGAAAGAGGCCTTCCAAAAGCTAAGTAAACTATAAAGAAACAGGAAAATTTTGTTAGAAACAAAGAAAAGAGCACTGAACTGTTATATAATGTTAGTCTTCCTATATGGCAGCGAGTGTTGGAAAATCTCTTCACAGATAAAGAAGAGACTTGAAGCAACACAAATATGGTTCTACAGAAAGATGCCAAGAATAACATAAACTGAACATATGAGCAAACACAAAGTTTTAGAGAAAATGGAAACAAAAAGGAAAGTTATACTTAACACTAGAAAAGGGATTTGAAATTTCTAGGGCACATAATGAGGAAAGAAGGTTTGGAAAATTTGATACTCTTAGGACAAGGCAAGAGGGACAGAGGAAACAACTTACCTAACAAACTTGAGTAAATGGATGGCACAACAGAGTTTAGGAGAGATAATAAAAAGAGAAAATTTATTAAGACCTACAAGAGACAAGAAATTGTGGAGAGCCATGAAATACAATTTATGACCTACAAGGTCTAGGATATGGTCAGTGCATGTTTGGTTGGAAGGTCACAGATATTTAAGAGAGCATTGTTGATATGACATAGGGAAAAAAAAATCACCTGAGGCCTGAAACAGACAGTCACCATGCAATGTTTTTTCCTATGTCCACAAACACACAATATTTTTCATGTAAAACTCATTAAGGAAATTCATTTTCTACAGCTTATTTAGGTTATCTAAAGCCAGAAAATATTTTTAGAGGGTAAAAAAATTTTTTGTTGGTGATAATAATGATTTTAGAGATACAAATCTTACTATTTAACCCATAGTTGGGGGAGAAAAGGTGGATTCATAACTTTCCCAAGGCTATTTGTGCATAAGTGAATATGACAAACCCAACAGGAATTGGAAACTTGGCTCTTCAATTAACAATTCTGAGCCATTATTCCTTGTATCACCCACACAGTACCTTATATTCCCAAGCAGTCAACTGACCAAGCTCAACATTGCTTAAATTCGGTGATCATAAGCCAGGTTTGTCAAAGACACTGGAACAAGAAATGCAATATTTACACACAGAATGATATCAGAAAGAGCAATACAAATAAAGAAAGATGGATTATGCAAAGGCATACAATAAAGTACATCACAAAGAACTGTTGAAACTGCTCGTTAACCTTGACATATTTGGAAAGGATATTAGAATAATCCAGGACCGATACTCAGAGCAAACTACATGCATACAGATAGAAAATGAATTGAGTAAATATACAAAAATAGAAAGACAAGACTTATTCAACCTCTACAGTGAGATGATCCTGAGAGAATTAGAAGTCCTACCAGGATTCATTACTGGTTGCCACAATCTCAACAAATTAAAATAAGCTACAAGAACTCTTACAGAAGGTAGTGAAGGAAAGCAAGAAGAAAGGACTAAACATCAATTGCAAGATGATAGAAGCCATGGTTGTTAGCAAAAGAAACAGCCCAACATGCAAATTACAAATTGAGGATACTAAAATCAACACGTAAAACAATTTAAATATCTGGGAAGTATTTTAATAGAGGACAGAAATTGCGACACTGAAATCCAAAGAGGCATTGGAATAGTGAAAAACACCTTTTGTGAGAAATTTGTCCTGGCTTTCCCACATGAAAGGGTTATTGTTAAATATGACAGAATTGAGAAAAGCAATGACAGCTTAAAAGATTAGATTGGACAATTCTCTCTCTTTTGGGGCGGAATAATAAAGACTTAAAACTCCTGCTTAGGGTCTAACAATAAAATAAGAAAATGTTTATTTACATACATAAAATAAAAGGTAAAAGGATATGCACAAATACAAGAAAAAGAAATAGAGAAGAAAATTCCTTTAACTTAAAGGAAGAAAAAATGTTAATAAAAAGGCTTGCTCAAAATATTTCTCTGTGTGTCTAAAAGTTCTTGAAGCAAATAACTTGTTCTTCAGGAGTTAGCACTCACATAAATTTCTTCAGAGCTCTTGTTGAGGAGAAAACTGTTGGAAGATCCAAATTTTGTAGTTGAGTGAGTGCATTAGTTGATGACTGGAATTTCTAGGTGCAAAGAAGCAGATCTCAATTAGTTTTTAGTAGAAGGTCGACGTTCTGTCTTTAGAGCCCAACAGGTAGATCTCTTTCTTCCAAAGTTCCAAAGATGACTGGTGTTCTATCACCAACTCATGGATGATGACAAGTACTCACTGCCAAAGAACTTTTCCCTCCAAAATTGCTTATACACTTTCATGGTCCGCTCATTTGTCAGAAAATATATTCTTATCTCTGATGAGAATCAAAGATTTGAAAGCAAGTGTCCAACAAGTTGTGAGAATTACCTCCCAACTTTATGGCATCATGGTCAGGGCAAGGATGGTCAGATTCTTGTTTATATTTTCCAGCTGTCTTGTTTGTCAGAAAATATATTCTTATCTCTGGTAATGATCAAGGCTTTGGGAGCTGGATTTGAAAGCAGGAGAAAAAGTTGGGGCAAAGAACAGAAAAGAGGCTAGAATGTGAACTTGTAAAACATTGTAGTAGTGGTTCTTAAATTAAATTATAATACTTCCAAAATCTAAGCAAAGTACATTATTTGGACTATTATCCTCATCTCTGTTGCCATATTTATTATGTTTCAGCCGTTGTATACTCTGGCCTTCTTCAGGTGGAACTGAACTCTTTATTTTGCTCACTGGGGTAGACTGTTCTAGTTCCACATGCCATGTTTAATGGATATCAGTTATCAGTTATCTCCTGTTAATTTCCCTCTGAAAGTTCTCCACTGCCTTAACCGGGTATTGAACTCACACTCTTTGCATCCTGTCACTGGATCTAACTAATGCTTTTATCCACTGTGCCATGTGTCCTTGAGGACATCTGTGGAATTTCTGGGTATTATAAACCTTTATAATAATGGCACATAATAATAATAGTACATAATACCTCATCTCAGAAATATAGAAAGATACTAAGCAAAGTAAAAATAATAATATATTACAATAAATATTCAATAATATTTATAGAGATTTGATAATATGCAATATAGTCACAATTTAATGTAAAAATCTATTTGATTTTTGACAAAAAAGAAATACATTGAATATATAATTAATCAAATAATTTATAATAAACAAATCATTCCTAATTTTGTATATTATGCATTATACAATACTTAGAAATTTGCAATAATGATAAAATTAGATAAATTAATTGGTTCTAAATTTAAACCTTGTGACATTTCTAACAAAATTCTAGCGTATTGAAAGTTAGAATTAGTGTTCGTTCCCTCAAAAAGAGTACAAATATGAGATCTAATATATTCAATAGATTTATCTGACCCTGACGAGTGTTTCGATACGAAACTATTGAGTCAGTTTACCTGATAAGTCACTTGAACTTTTCTTGATTTATTGAACAATGAAAAATAAAGATAGCTAAAGATAAGTTGGAAGAGCATAAGCCATTTTTATTTTCTAGAAAAATAACTTGCTAACAAAGTAGGAAAATGACTTCTCTCCGACCGTCAAAGTGAAAAACTAATGGATACTGAAAGACAGCATGTTACATTGCAAAATGTTTTTTTGTCTATTCAAAAGTCAGTGACACATTCGTTTCCCAGTGTTTATCAACAGACTGTTCACTCTGTGAAGACGGGGCTCTGTTGATTCGTCATTAAGAGTCAGATGACCAGCCAAGTGCTATGCTTACTAATGAAGAAGAAAGGAAGTTATCTCAATATCTGAGGAAGAAAGATAGTTTATCTCAACATGTGAAACTAATTATAACCTTAGGCAAGCATTCAAATCTCGCAAGACATTGGTCAATCATTTGATCTTCATTGTATTCTCTTTAAACATTCAGGCAAAAAACAACAACAAAAAAGACAATATCTCCATTGCTGAAATATTTATTTTCTGAAAGTACATAAGAATAAAGAATGATGTATTTCAGAAACTAAGCAAAGTATTGAGATAGGAAAATATTTTTAAACATCCACCCCAAAGGACTGAGCAGCTAAGTAATAGCTAATATTCTGATTCTATCCTTATAGATAAAGAATAGAGAGTTTCACCAAAGAATTTTGAGAATACCATGGACAGAACAGATGAGAAATAAAGAAATTTTAAAGAAAGTAGAAACTACAAAGAAATTGCAGCTAAAAATAAATATAAAAAAGACAGGTGAAAATTGTGGTGACATAAGGAAAGAGGGCCAGGTAAATTTGACACTCACATGAGATACTGAAGGAGAGAGGGCCTGTCGAATTTGACACTCACAAGAGATACTGAAGGAAAGAGGGCCTGTCGAATTTGACACTCACAAGAGATACTGAAGGAAAGAGGGCCTGTCGAATTTGACACTCACAAGAGATACTGAAGGAAAGAGGGCCTGTCGAATTTGACACTCACAGGAGATACTGAAGAAAAGAGAAACAAAGGGAAAACAGTTATTTAAAGTGTTTGCAGGCAAGGGAGGAGTGGAAAAAAGACAAAGTGACTTAGAGGAACAAAAAAGAAAACAGCCATGATTACTCATAACCTGAAAGGACAGTCTATAAAAGAACATTTATTTTTGTCACCTCAATTCTTGCTTGACAGTTTATTCCAACCCCAACCATCATTAGAACAGCAATAAACATTCTTGTCAAGTATTATTAGTTTTTATCCTAGTTTTTTTCTTTGGTTATGTTTCATTCATTGCCACCATTTTCTCATGTGGTCATATTTCTGTCTTTACTCAACAGTTGGCAAGTATATTTTGAGACATTTCTGAAAAAAAAAAATAGCAACTGAAACCGATCTTCCTTTATTGCAGACACTCTACCTGACCCTACGACAATTTTGGCATGAAGCCAATATTGTTTCACTTGTACGTACCACAAGTCCAAATGCAACAATAAACAATAGTTTTTTTTTTAAGAGTAAAAACAAAAAAAATGATATTTTGAAGTCAACAAAGCAGCCATTTTCTATACTGCTATTTAACCCAAAACTTGTTTAACACATTTTAGTCTATTACGAAACTTCAAAAGGAGGTGCAAATAGTGTAACAGTTATAGGCTCAGAAAGCGGAATTTATAGTTTAAGACATTCAACAGAAAGGGTTAGTTTCTTTTTTCCCCCATGGCCTTCCTTCCCTTTCCTTTACCAAAAAAGCCTCTTGATTCTGTCTGAAGACAGAATATAGCAGCTTCTTATTTCTTTGGGGTTGGACAGGCCCAACTAACATCAGTTACCTTTAATATCTGTCAATGTCTCTGAGATGAGCTATTATGATTACTTACCTTATTTATCTTATTCAGACTGTTATCCTCATCTTCATTGTCATATTCACAATGTTTCAGCCATTGTACGCTCCGGTAATTGGAATTTTGAACCAAACCCTTTATTTCGTCCACCGGGGTAGATTGTTCTAGTTCCACATGCCATACCTCTTCTGGATGTCTCAGTTATTTCCCTTTAACTCAACTCTCCAAGTTTGGTTCACCCCTGCTGTAGCCTGGTACTGAACTCACAACCTGTCTGGGTCTAGTCACTGGATCTAACCAATTGAAATTCCAATCACCTGAAGAAGGCTAGAGCATACAGTGGCTGAAACATGGTGAATATGGCAATGCAGATGAGGATAACAGTCTGAATAATGTAAATAAGGTAAGTAATCAGTTATCTTTGTGTAATTTTATTATATTTTAGTTTGTTTTGGGGCTCATTCCCTCCCCCCTCATTGCTTATCATCACAGATTTTTATATATAATTTTATACTCAACAATTTTTATGCCATGGGGTGTTTTGTAGATTCCTTGTGTGTGTGTGCAGTATTGGGGTATATGTAAGATTGAATGATGATGAACAAGTTCTTGTGCAAATTGTAATGAATGAATAGGTCATGAATCTGATTAGTTAAGTATAAGATAATTAGTGTTGGACAGCCTCAAACCAGTCCCCCTTTTAGGCCTTGTGCCACTATTGTTGTATGTCTTCATGCACAATAATTCACAACATTCAGCAGAAAGCTAAACTCATAGCTTGAGACATTTCACGGAAAGCAAAATTCATATTTTGGGACAGTCGGAAAGTAGAAATAATATTTCGAGACAGTCCACGGAAAGCAGAACTCATATTTTGAGACATTCTATTGAAAGCCAAATTAATAGCCTGAGGCATTCACGCTTTGGCTATTTTCCCAAAAGAAAACAAATGAACTAATGCCACCAGTGAAATGAGGGCTAACCTCATTTTGTTCAAAGGGCTCCAAACCTTAATGAATGATCAGTAAAAGGGAAAAAATAAAACAAAAAAGAATCTTAAAGAGAAAATGCAGTAATTAACAAACCCTCTAGTTGGAATGAAAGGAGGTCTTGTAAGATAGAAAACTACGCTTTGTAACATTTGGTAGAGAGAAGAAAAAGGTGAAAAACCAGACAAGTTTGATAAAGAAAAACAATACAGAATAAAATACTTCATTTAATATCAGTGAAAAGAACAGAAACCAGGTAGAAAAGTAACCAGGAAGAACAGTAACCAGGAAGAGCTTCAGCAACAGAAAATCATAAGTCAGAATCACAAAGAAGAGGGTAAAAAAAGTAACAAAGTCATCAAGGGATCAATTAAAAAGACCAAAAAAGAACAGGGTTTTTTTTTTTATTACCAGTAGATTTACACCGGATTGTTTTAATGCAAATTAGGTCTTATCCCAGTTAGGAGTGTATACATTTACCCATTTCATTCGACCACTTTCTTACAAAGACACTCTTATCTGGTGCAGTCGGGGAGTTTAATATTAGCTCAATCCCTAGGGATCTATCCCCACAGGCAGTATTTCTCCTTCAGGAGGGAACTGAAGTCATTACCCAGCACCTAAGGCATCCCCAATAGCAAAAGTGTTGAGAGGTCTTGAGCAAATTTTTTAATAATTTCCAAAATCCCACATTAAACAGGACCTTGTGTCACATTTTGTACAACATGGACATATAAATAAATACACAAATGCTCTTGGGTAATGCATGAATTCATCCCAAAACGCAGAAGAGAGGAACAGATACTATACTCTGATCCTTGGCAACTGTGCCAATCCAAAAGTAAATGATCCATGTTGCATTCACTTTCACACTGATGCCCTTGAGAAAGAAAGAAATCCATCGCTTCTGCTCCCCAGCTTTGGGTTAAATAGCAGTGGAGACTGAGTTCTCTAGTCTTACGTGAAAGCTAGTCTAAGAGGACTACTCTGGATTCAAAACCATGGAGGAGGCGATGGGGAAGCATTGCATTATCTTTCTCAAGAAGTTATGGCAATTCACCATAAAGAGAAAAGGAGTCTATAAAAAACAATGATCGCCTACATCTTGAAGGGACATGGCATTAAAAATAAAGAATACTTTCCCAAGCATTTGTTCTGAAATAATAAAATGTTTACCAGAATAAATGACAATTAACCACTTTAATATAACTGAAAAATAAAGAAACTTCAGTCAATTATGTGCTATACATGATACATGCTTAGGCAATCGTGTATCTTTCAATACATGACTGCCAAGGCGGATTTTTTCCCCGCAGTAGGTTGCCATTTCTTTCTGTGGTAGACAAGTTGCCATCCAAGGCTATAGAACCCAGTCTGTCCTGCTATTTACCTATAGCTGGAGTGGGAGAAGAAGCAGATTCATACCTTTCCCAAGGGTCAGGTCAATTAGTTATGTGCCATGCGTGATACACGCTTAAGCGATCATGTATCTTTCGATACATGACTAACAAGACAGATTTTTTCCCCACTGTAGGTTGCCATTTCTTTCTGCATTAGACCTCATGCCATCCAAGGCTATAGAACCAGGTCTGTCCTGCTATTTACCCATAGCTGGGGGGAGAAGAAGAGGATTCATACCTTTCCCAAGCTTGTAAGTGAATGTAATGGATTCGATCGGAATTCAAACTTGGTTCTCCAATTCCTCAATCCAAGCCGCTGTCCATTACTCCACCATGCCTCTTAAAGAAGCTTACAAATCCTTAAATTTATGGTAGAAAAAAACTGAATAGAATCAAACATCCAGATACTCAATATTACAGTCATATAAAGAAACAAACATGAGGAATAGTTTTTTAATGGTATTGCCTAGTAAAATATTCCTAGCAATTTAGATTATTCAGAGAGAAGGAGTTGTCTCATCAACTACAGAAAAGCATTTAATAAGGCAGCAACTAAGATCTATTTGAACTATCAGGCAAGCATTTAATAAGGCAGCAACTAAGATCTATTTGAACTATCAAGCAAGCATATAATAAGGCAGCAACTAAGATCTATTTGAACTATCAGGAAAACTTTATTTAGGGAAGATATTAGAATAAACCAGAATATTAGTTGAAACAAATACCTACATTCTTCTATGTGCCGTGTCCCTTCAGGGTGTGGGCGTTCATAGCTCTCCATAAGTTCCTATCCTTTGTAGCTCTTAGTAAATTTCATTTTTTCCTTATATTTCCTCTACCAATCATTTACACAAGCTCATTGGGTAGCACTGCTTTTTTTTCTGCTCCTCTTGCCTTCAATATGTCCTGTAAGTGTCAAATTTTCTAAGCCCTCTTTCCACATGTTCCCAAGAAAGTCCAACTCTTTTTTATGTTAAGTATAAGTGTCCATTTTGTTTCCATTTTCTATAAAACACTGCTCACATGTGCAGTTCATGGTATTCTCATCATCCTCCTGTCAAACCACATTTCCATTGTTTCAAATCTCTTCATCTCTGAGGAGATTGTCCAGCATTCACTGCCATATCGGAGGACCGATATGACATAACAGTTATGTACTCTTCTTTGTTTCTAACAAGATTTTCCTGTTTCTTAATACTTTGCTTAACTTTTAGAAGTAATCTTTCGCTATCCCAATGTGCCTTCAGATTTCTGAGTAAGTGCGCAACAATAGAAAGGACTTTAAGTCAAGATGTGTCTCCTCACCGGATTTATTCAACCTTCACAGCAAAGGCTATCTTAAGAGAACTAGAAGTCCTACTGGGATTTATTATTGACGGAAAAAATCTTAACATAAGACTAATTATTTTTTTAATCATTTCACCCCAAACAAGGTGATAATGCCACCAGGAAGCAGCAGGTTACAGGGACTGAAAGAAAATAAGAAGATTTTAGTGAGGAGAAGTGATGAAAAGACAATAAAGGAACAGGGTTCAGGAAGACAGATGGTGATTGACGTTGCATTTAAATTTTTGAAGATTATATGTGATAGGAAAGCAAGAAATCAGAAGGGAGTTCCAGAGGCAAGAAAAGAAACTATTAGAATAGAATAAACAGTTGCATAAAATCGCCAGAACAATTGCCATGAAAATATTTATAGAAAAGGCAGAGGGGGAGAATGTAACAGTGAGAAAGTGACAGAAGATGAGATGCCAGGTCAGGATCGATTACATTACAGACCCTTCTTTGAATTTTGTCAAGAATCTCAAGATATATACTAGCGGTACTAAACCAGATCTGACAGCAGTATGTAGATAACAGTGTTGAAGTCAGACACAGGAAGAGAACTGCAGGAACTTCTAGACAAGGAAATAAAGGAAAGCCAAACAACTACGCGTCAATTGAAGAAGACAGAATGTCTAATAGTTACCAAGAGGGAAATCCCAAGATGGTAGGTACCAAGTGAAGACATCAAAATTCAAGCCAATTTTTAAAAATGACGGAAAATGTGAGGCAGAAATCCAAAAGTGCATTGAAATAAAGAAAGATGCCTCCCCGAAGCTAAACAAAGTATTAAGAAACAGAAAAAAATATTTAGAAGCAAAGAAAAACACAGTTGAACTGCTATTTAATATCAATCCGCTTATATGACAGCAAATGCAGGACAATTTCACCACAGATGAAGAAGAGACTTGGGTTAATAGAGATGTGGTTCTACAGAAGCATTCTATAAATACTATGGACAGAATATATGAGCAACAAGGAAAATGGGAACAAAAAGAGACTCATAATGAGGAAAGAGGGCTTGGAGTATTTGACACTCACAGGAAATATTGCAAACAATAAGAAATCTACCTAACGCGATTGTGTGACTAGTTGGCAAGGCAGGGACTTGGAGGGAAACTAAGGAGAAAAACATTGGATCTAAGCAAGATAGGAAGTTGTGGAGAGCCATGATCGAGCACTTCTTGAAGGTGCAGAATATACAAAAGAATAATACTTAGTAAATCTACATGTTTTTTTTTTCTTTTTTGCACTTTGGTAATAGAGAAAAGAAGACACAAAGATTTAAATATGCATAGGATTAGGGAAAAATTACATTCAGAAACTAAAGCAAATTATGATGCAATAGAAATTATGTCCCTAGAAACAAAAAGTATTGAACTGATATGTAGCATCTAACCCACTATATGAAAGGAGGTTATGGAGAGCCATGATCTCTCACATTCTAAAAGGACATGGGCTGGGAAAAAAAATGAAAACAATCAATGTACTGAAATAAGTGGAAGAGATATCTTATCAATATGATGTCATAAAATATCCCAGTCTGACTACAGAGTAAATAAAAATTAAAAATCCTTATTGTCGGAATGTGTGTCTCCAAAAAACTTCAAGAATTATGGAACAGTATAAAATTTTCAAGTTTAAGCCACCCGACTCTCTTGTAATGCCCTAAATGGTTATTGCGTTACATAACAATTTTACAAATTGATCTTCTCCAAGATTTCAGACATTTTGTGCATCCTCAGACACGATTTTGCTCGCCCAAATCAGAGAATTATAACTGTGATCCGTTCGTAAATACTACTCAGTATACTATTTACATTATTCGGACTACTGTCCTCATCTTTGTCGCCATATTTATTACAACGTTTCGGCCATTGTATGCTCCGAAACGTAATAAATATGGCAACAAAGATGATGACAACAGCCCGAATAATGTAAATAGTGTACATAATACCTCATCTCAGAAATATAGACAGACTACTCAGCATATTTTTAAAATCATTTCACCCCAAGCAATGCGATGATCTATTTTTTGTTTGTTTGTTTTTTTCTACTCAAAGGCAATTTCGCATGAGCATGTCAAAATTTTTCCTCAAACAAAATGCAGGGTTTTTTCCCCAGGTTTTTTTTTGTGTGTTTTGAACGAATCCAACCTTTAAAACCGTTGGAAATTACTTGATTTTTATTTTTTTTACTTACCTAACAACTCCTCTTCCAAATCCAGCCGTTAGTAGTGAGGGGACCCTCATGGGAAACGGGGGTTCTCGGTTGAGGAAAAAAAAAAAAAAACATTTTTCTCTTAGACACAAATCTTCGTAGATGAGCCGTTTTCAGATATTCCTTTTTCCTGTTAAATTTTTTTCAGCTCCTTGGCGCTACATTAAGTTCAAATTTGAATTACTTGAGTAGAGTACTGGAATGACTTCCAGTCAGACATGCGCTTTCCGTTATTACCGCTTGTAGGGCAAAGTTCTACGAGAATAACGACTATGTAAGAGAAGTGTTGACTGTCTCTGTTCTCACGGTGTTCTGCCGACAACAGTCAATTGCAAAACACAATGTACTGATCGAAAAGAATGTGGCAGAAAAAAGTAATGAAATATTATGTCAGAAACAAAGAAAAAATGCTGCTGTAACTTATTCTGTATCAGATTTTAAAGGTTCTTTTGTAGAAAAAAAATTGTGGAAAAAATTGTTTTTATTAATGATTAATAATCTAAGTAATTTATAGGACCTCAGAACTATGCCACAGTCCCTTAACCTGCCTTGAAAGTCTTCGGTATACTGGCGGTCATTTTGTTGTGAAGTTACTGACAAATGGTTTGTACGGGAATTATAACTCTGAGTAAATAATTATAAAAGCCCCTTACAAAAATACTCGTAAAAATAAGAAACAACAAGAAGTGGAAACAAAAAAAAAACGAGTATTATTTTCTGGTTGTTATGTGGTGTTAGAGAAATGAAAGACTAATAATGAGAAAAATTGTGAGTTTAGAGCCAAATGTAGATCAAATATGGATCGGAATGAGACAGAAGGATAGAATAAAAAAATAAGCAAAGTGTATACAGTATTTCTTGTATGTTCTTTTTAAAGTAAATGATTGTCCAGATAATTTAGGTGGAAAAATACAAGTGTCTGTTATTTTCTTACCTCGAATTTTTGTTGATAACAAAAGATAAATCTTACTATTATGGCCTGAAAAAGGAAAAGGAGATGAAATTTTCATTGACGCACATGTTAACAACCTGTTCGTGTGAACTGCTTGTCCAATAGTGACAATGTCACGTGTTTGTGCATGAAGAGGTGAAAAGTGGGGCATCCATTCTCATTGGTTTAGAATGAGTGAATTAATTATAATTGTAAGTTTTCTCAGCAGGAACCAATTGATGGGGGAAGGAACTGAGGTGGAAGTAGATGAAACTTTGTTGATTCGCCACAAAGAGGCAAAGAACATCTTTTTGATTTTAATACCTCCAAAATTAAACTGCTATTAATCATCTGAGAGATCCCTCTCTGTCTTCCACCAGCAAGGCCGATGCTGACCTCCAGGAAAGTGACTTGTTGCGCCTTCTCGGGCCAACATTCTTGGCTGACATGAAGTGAAAATATTATAGTGAAGCCATTTTCCCTCTTGAATCTATCTTGCATATCTATAAGTCTACCGTTCATCCATGCTTAGAATATTGCTGCCATATATAGCTGAGTTCTCCTGCTATTTACCTTGTTGATTCCCTGAGCTCCTTGATAAAATCCAACAAAGAATCAGCAATATTATTGGTCCTGATCTGGCATCTCAGCTTCAGTCTCTTTCCTTCTATTCTTTTTCCTGTGCCTTTTCTAGAAATAATTTTCATGGTAATTGTTTGGGTGAGCTCTTCACTATTGTACCTAGATTTTTTTTTTAATTTTTATTTAAGCTCAATACTAGACTGGTGATGAGGTCTCATCAATTTACAGTTGAGCTGGCTAGATGTAACCATAAATTCTATGATAATAGTTTCTTTTCTCGCACTACTCGCTTGGAGAACTCCATTTCATGCTTTCTATCCAACTTTAATCTGCAAAAATGTAAATGCAGTGCCAATCGTTATCTCCTGATTACTCTTCTTCTGTTCTCACCCCTTGGTAATGTTTCTGTTTTCTAATTCTTCCGCACCCAGTAACCCTTTATGTCTTAGTGGCTTTACTGCCTTGCTTGGGATGAACTCGATTAAAAAATATATGAAAATACACACATTATATATATATATATATATATAGAGAGAGAGAGAGAGAGAGAGAGAGTATAAAATTAATCTTGCGAAAACTAATTCATTGATCGTTGTTGATCTACTCCACAAATAAATTGTAACAGAAACTGGAAACCATTAGAAAAATATTTTGTGATAATGGTTCTCCTGTGAATGATGCACAATCCAGCATTAACGTGAAGATTGTACAGCTCCATAACACTAAAATATTTGGCGTGAGAAATTACCAATATATCTCCAATTACCATAGGCTGTCGAAATTGGTAGGAGATTTTCTGAGCAATTTTTGACCAGTGGTAAGAACTGCTTTTTCTCGGCTAATTCGCATATTATGTACTCTTCTCAATCTGTGTTGCGATCAAATAAAAAAAAATGCAATGCCAATTGCTATCTACTGTTCTGATTACTCTTCTTTTGTTCTCACTCCTTAGTAATGTTTCTGTTTCTAATTCTTTGACACTTAGTACCCCCCCTAGCGTCTTAGAGGCTTTATTGCCTTACACGGAGTGAACTCGACTAACAAAATATTTTAAGTGGGGTCGGGTTGTGAACCAGATTTGGTTGTTTGGTAGGACTGGACGAGTGAGTAAACAGACGGTTTGTTGTGACATTTAACAGGCTCTAAAAATGTTGAGAAACAAGATAACGTAACACTCTTCTCATTCAAGTACATTAAACCTGGTCGATTAGAATTTTGAATATGAAATTAATATTTTCTTATTGTTCTTGATGCGTTTTGAACGAATCAAAACTTTCAAAACCGTCGTAAATTACTCGTTTTCTGTGGTTCCTCCAACCGTGAAGTCCCGGATGGTCCCACCTGTGTCCCCCATACTGACGGCTGGAAAAACCAGTAATTTTCGATGGATTTGGAGGTCAAATTCGTTCAAAAAACATAATTTTCACCTCAAAAATGGGACGGGTGTAAGGAAACATTTACTCAAAAATATGTGTTACTGTGTAAAACATATGTGCATAAGAGTTAACCACCTTCTTGATTAAACTCCACTAATTCGCTGAAAAAAAAGTAAAAAAAGCAGTATAGCAGGATGAAAAAGTGTACATAATACCTCATCTCAGAAATATAGACAGAGGCATTTACTCTATTCTTTTTGCTTCAATAGTTATTTTGATTTTATTCTGAAAAAGGTTTATATTTTTATACAGTAATACAACATTCTCGTTCTTTCGACAACATATTCTAAGTTAAAAATATAACGTTTAATTTCTTTTTTGAAAATGTTCCTCTTGAACGTATCATTGTTAATAATTCTAATCATGATAATCTATGTTATTTGTCAATAAAAATATTTGATTTTAAAGCTTTTTGCTTATTTTTGTCAATTTTTTTTTAATTTTACATTAATATTAATTTTTACAAATATAAAACAAATTTTGAAAATTCTAAATAAATTGCCAAAGTGCACACATAAGGGGTCCACCAAAACAATGTTTGCCTTCCCCTATTTTAGGCTAAGCACATCCCTACACACACACACACACACACACACACACACACACACATACACATATATATAAATATTACCTTAAATATACAAGGACGCATTCTTTAAAGGATTTTTTCAACCAACGCTTCTTCAGGAGTAAACGTTGGTACCTTCTTAGATAAACAGAAATGAAACAAATAAAGAACGATTCTTTAAAGAATGCATCGTTGTAAGGAAATATTCAAATTCTGTGGTGTCAAACATTTTGTTTAAATATATATATTATTGGTGGGCACCTCGGTGTAATGGTTAGCAAGCTTGTCTTGCTAGATCAGTTACTACTGAAAAGTGAGTTCAATCCTCACTGGATGCCCCATACTTTCGGCCTTGTGCCACATCTAAGCCGGACTTAGAAAATCACAAGGGCACCTCGAGTGTAATGGTTAGCAAGCTTGTCTCGCTAGAACAATTACCTCTGAGTAGTGAGTTCGATTCTCACTGGGTGCCACCTACTTTCGGCCTTGTGCCACATCTAAGCTACGCTTGGAAAATCATTGGGCACCTCGAGGCGGTGTAATGGTTAGCAAGCTTGTCTCGCTAGAACTATTACGGCTGAGTAGTGAGTTCAATCCTCACTGGGTGCCCCTTACTTTCGGCCTTGTACCACATCCAAGCTACGCTTGGAAAATCACTATATATTATTGGTTCTGATCTGGCATCTCGGCTTCTGTCACTTTCTGCCTTTCTATAAATACTTTCATGGTAATTGTTTGGATGAGCTCTTCACTATGGTACCTAGACGTTTTGAATTCAAGCATAGTACTCGACTGGCGTCAAGATCTCTTCAATTTACAGTTGAGCTGGATATATGTAACAGTAAATTCTATACTAACAGTTTCTTTTTTCACACTTCTTGTTTGTGAAACTCTCTTCCGGCTTCATGATTTCCAGACTATTTTAATCTGGAAAAATTTAAATGTAATGTCAATCGCTATCTACTGTCCTCCTGATTACTCTTTCCTCTTCCCGCTCATTATTAATGTTTCTGTTACTAATTCTTCCAAACCCTGTAAATCCCTGTGTCTTAGTGGCTTTACTGTCTTGTATGGGGTGAAATTGATTAAAAAAATATTTGTATGTGTGTGAATCTATGTCATACTTTTTGAAAGTGTGAAGTATTTTAAGCAATTTCCTCCTTGATGCGTTTTGTGTTTATGTTTTCCAGGTGTTTGTCTCCATGACGGCTACTCTTGACCCTGATATTACGAATCTGTTACTAAAAAATGACAAGTACATCCGGGAACTCACTTCGATTCCCAGAGTTCGATTTGGTATCGACAAGCGCACCTCTTTGTACGGTCTTGAGGGAACGTGGTATTCTTTGGAATGCGCCAAAGTCTTGTTGGAAAAGATGCAGGAGTCTGACATGGAATCCGACTCGCCCAACAAGACGAAAGACAACCTCAACGAAAATCTGGATATGCAACGAGACGGTAAAGAGGGCGAAGCTCGTTCACCGCAACACTATCATCGAGAAGATCATCCTGGCGGCGAACACAGACAGGGTCACACGCCGGGTGATACAAGGGGTCCTGAAGATAACAACGAAGATGGGATGAAAATTGAATCTACCGAGGTTGGTGGTGGAAGTGGTAGAGGTGGAGGGATCGAATTCGACAGTCCGATGCACCGCAGAGCCTACATGAAACTTGCTAGGGAACGATTCTTATCTACCTTTTACCAACCGGAGAAATCCGTGTGCGATGAATATCATTATCCAGATAGCCAGTGGGAAGTGTACAAGAAAGAGGGAAGGATGCGTAACCTAAGCAATCGCTCGAATCGAGACGACAGTCAAGAAAGAGACAAACAAAGAGCGGCCTACGATGGGGGGAGCTCTAAATGTGGCGGCATAGAGCGGCCTTACAGCGAGTTGAACCACCTGCAAAAATCACACACAGGCTGGGCCAAGCAGGGTGAAGACCAAGAAATGTCCCCGTGCCATAGGTCGACCCAACTGTGGCCGGAAGTGAAAAGCAGAGGAGACGCCAGAAATTATTCTCCGGACCGTTATCACGAAAAACGAGGCAGTGAAACAGCGCCAGGCTCTGAGCGACGGTCAAGCCAACACGTCTACAAAGGACCAGTTTCCTGTGAAAAGGACAGTGACGCCCCACAGAAACACTGCTACTCACATTCCTGTAAAGATGGCGTAAGTAGCCTAGACAGACGTGACAATGCCCACGACTTGCCACGAAGGTCGACAGACGACAGAGACTGCGACGCGACCCCAAACTCGTCATCACAAAGACAGCACACTAGTCACCACTGGGAAAGCGTTAAAGAACGTGTCGAAAAAGGTGGCTATATCGTACGGGATACGGGCGACGTGCACTGCGATGACAAAGACATGCCAGATACGCCTCACAAGACACGGCGGCGGAGTAAGAACCGAAAAGATCACAGGGGGAGCGTTTCAAACGAGGGTCGATGCGATAGCCTTTCCCCCAATCGCGATCAGAGCCATGAACCTGGTGAAGGAATCCGTAGCAAAAACAATTATCGGCGGGACTCGAGCGATGTTTATGATGACTGCAGTGGTCGTAGAGGAAGCCGACCCTTGTGCGACAAAAAGGACAGTATCGGGGAGAACCACAGGGACCTGCTCGATCCAACATGGCTGCCAGTGGAGAAAGGTTCCGGGCATCGACGCGGCAGCAGCCCAGACGAGTCTTGTGATAACAGCCCTTCCCCGCACAGAGGCAGTTGCCGCGACGGGAGCTCAGATGCGAAGGATCGAAAAAGTAGCAACCAAGAATCTATTGACACGAACCAATCGTGGTACTTTCGTCGCGGAAGTAGTAACTTGGAGTACTCCAACCAGAGTTACTCATCTCCTCGACGACAAGGCGTGGATTCTACGGACTCTGGCCACTGTCAATTTTTACGACAGCACCACAGCAGCGAAGAGAAGAGAAGCGGGCGTCGCTCTCCGTTGCTTCGGCATCGACACAGTAGCCACGAGGACAGTGCGGAATTCAGTTCGTCACAGTCACGTCAACAGCATGGTAGCCACGACGATCCTTCGGACACGAAAACAAAGCTGCGGGAAAAGCAACGACACAGCAGCAACGAAGACACCAAGTCAACCCGTCAGCGCCAATCGAGCGAGGAGCAAGCTGACGGCATCGACTCCCCCGTACATCACTCGCGAGGACGACGAAGAAAACCAAAGCGTCAAAATCCGCCTCGAAACAGCAGCACACAACGCGACAAGTCTCAAAAAGAATGCAGCGGGAACAACCAGTGTGGCGACAACGACGACGAGGTGGCCTCCGAAGCAAGATCCAAATCGACCATACCGCGGTGTGTGGGCTTCAGAGATAAGGATTTGCAATTTCTAGCCAATTTCGCTCTGCATTTTCAGGGTGGCGTCTCAGTGGTCGTTGTCTGCGAAAATATTACCAATATCGATACGACGGTTCTCGTGAGTCCCACCAATCAGCTACTACAGAACACGGGAGGTATTGCCCAGGCGATATCACATGCAGCCGGACCCGATTTCGACAAGATGTGCAGAGAAATATCAATGAAGAATGGACTTTTAGATGTGAGTAACATCGTATGCACTCGAGCAGGAGGACTACTTCGGGCAAACTATGTCATACATGTCTCGGCTCCATTCTACAATGATTATGCAGACATCAAGCAATGCCACAGCGCATTAGTTCACAGCTACATCAACTGTATCAATTATGCAAATGGAAAACTGAAAGCGAGGTCAATCGCGTTTCCCCCAATCAGTACAGGTAAGCGTTTAATTTCTTTTTTTTTTTTTTTTACATTTCTTTTTTTTAAGCACCTCTTTTTTTACCTGTTCTCATATCCCGACTTTAAACATTCACACATACAAAAACAAAACTAGGAGAATAATATCTGAGACAAGATACTGTTAACTGTTCAATGATTAATTCGAACTTACATCCTCATCTTTGTTGCTTTTATCACAACCTCATGAATGCTATACTCCATGCGCTTAATATAAAATGGCCAATGTAGTTCTATCGTAAACGGTTTGTATTGCATTTCTGTAGTGAATTAACTTATGAAAAATCAATTACAATGCATTTCTGTAGGAATTTAACATGAATACAACTATAGTAAATAAATTAAAATGCATTTCTATAGTAAAGGATTATCAGTGCATTTCTATAGTGATTTATTTTAATCACTTTTCTATTAACACAATTTCAATGCATTTCTAAAATAAATTATTTGCAGTGCAGTTCTATATTAAATTTATTCAAATACGTCTAAATTGTTAAATCAATTAAAATGCGTTTTGTGGTGTATTAATTTATATATATCTATAGAAAATCAATTATTATTTATCTCTATAATAAATCATTTACAGTGAATTTCTGTAAGAAATTAACTTACATACCTCTATGGCAAATTAAATACAATGCTTCTGTATGGTAAATCATTTGTAATGCATTTCTATAGTGAATTAAAGTAAATACCACTTTAGTAAATCAATTGCATTGCATTTCTATAATAAATCATTTGCATTGCATATCTGTAGTAAATCAATTACAATGCATATCTATAATAAATCTTTTGCATTGCATATCTATAGTAAATCAATTACAATGTATTTTGATAAGATATTCATAATGCCCTTATATAGTGAATTAGGTTAATTAATTCTCTCGTAAATCAATTCCTGTGCATTTTCATGGTAAATGCATTTCTGTAGAAAACCATTTGCAATGAATCATCATAAATGATTTCTACAGTAAATCATTTACAATGTATTTCTATAATAAATTATTTACCGTTTCGACTGTGGATGCAAGTTCGAAATAATCATTAAATAACTTCATATATATTTGATGCTAACTAAATACACAAACCCTGAGGTGTACATGCGCGTTTCTGCCTGAACAGAATTTGTCTTCATGTCCGACATGCAAGAGAGAAAGAAGCCTCAATCTACATACAGAAGGCCTAATTTTTGTCATTCCTTAGTTGTTCTATTGGTCATCAACTGCTGACACTGCTCTTTCAGTTTCCTACATGAAAATAGTTTGATTAAAGACATAATGTTCTTTTATAACCGGCAGTGCAACAAAATGTTAAAACGTCTTTGGCTATCGTTTGCTGCAGGCTAACCCTGATTAATGCTACTGCATAAGCAAACAAATCAAAGTATTATGTGAGAATCTATATCATAAAAGAAGAGATGGTTCTCTGTCCGTCACACACTGCGTGTGGCTTTGCAAGCGCGTGTGGAACGCACGTGCGTATGTCTGTTTTGTGTGTGAGTGACTTACATGTGCTTGTAACATTTAATGCACGCACACATGCACACACAATTTGACTGAGTTTGAAATAAGACACTAGAATAATACATCCTTCTCTCATTCAGTCTGGACAACCCTTACCCTGAAGTGAGCAATAAAATCATAAATTTGGAGATCAAAAAAATAAAATCGTTAATTTAAAAAAAGATAATTATAAAATTAGGTAATTATAAAAAAGAAAATTAAAAAATTTTATTGAACTTTTTTCGAAATTATTTGGTAAGAAGTAGAATTATTTTTTAGAAAAACTTGCTGGAATATTTTTAGGTCTGTTATCGAATTAAAATATACATGCACACTTTTTTTAATAAAATAATTGATTTCCGCTATCATAATTCGATGAACTTTTGTAAAAAATATAATGAAGAAGGTTTTAATTTAGTTTATTATTTGCCATTTCCAAAACGAAATTTCTAAAATAGTATATAAGTATAGTAGGACTATGACTTTCTGGAACCTTCTAGAAATTCCTGAAGCCTTTTAGAACCTTATGGAACTTTCTAGAACTTGTTTTTGTTTATGTGTAAGGTTGTATGTTATGCTATACCTATACATTGTTAAATGCGTTAAAAATACGTAAGTATTATCTAATTACATCATTAGCAAATTGAAAAATAAAGCCTTTGAAATATTTTGATTTTTTACCTTTATTGCATACATGGTAAAATCGAATTTTCGGTTTGGTGTGATTTTTTTCATGACCTAAAACAAATTAGTGCCCTTTTTTATTACTTTTGTTCGTTGATTTATGACTCAGGGACATATGTTTTCAAAAAGTCCCAGCCCTAAATTGCACACACAACTTTTTATTTTATCCTTTCTATCTTACAACCACTGAGTAAAAGAAAAGGAATATAAGCTGGCACTTTGAATTAACCTTTATACCTCCTTTTGTATTTAAACTGAATATATTAAATGCGAGTCTTATTTGTGAAGATTTAATGGTTTTGCTATTTGAATTTTCTGATGAATCTTAATTCTTAAGTTAATGATTAGATAAGATCCTTGCAAACACTACGGCTACAAAATATTCCCCGCTTACATCGTTAATATTTAATAAAGTGTTGCAATAACAATCATAAGTGTGAATGTGGGTCTTTATTTATAGAAGTACGAGGGTACAAATGAAAAGATATGAAACTCTCAAGGTCTTCCATTTTACTGAAGCAGATGTTAAAATCATGCGAGCATTATCACCACTTCTCTGTTCTCTTTCTTTCTTTCTTTTTTCTCGGTGAAACCCAACAGAATCTCTAATATGTCTTTTTTGTCGTGATCAAAATGAAATAATCCATTATTTATGAGGTATTGGCAAAGTGTAACAGTCGTGCTAAGGAAGAAAGAAGCAGAATTATAACAATATTTGTCTTCATATCCAAGCATGGTGTCTCAATCCGCAGACAGAAGGCTTATTGTTTTGTCAGATTTTTTTAAAATAAATACATAAGGAGTTATAAACGTTTATTTTGGATCCTGTTAAATGGACAAATAATTTGGATTTGAAATTTTATCTTCAGCAAAGCAATGGATAATTAGCTTGTAGTGTCGGTGATTTTTATATTTATAAACATCCAAATCCCTTTTCAGGAAATAAAATTCAACTTGCAAAGAAACTTTATACACACATTTCAGAATAGATCGGCAGCTGTGGAGCGATCAATAACAAGGTGATCTCAGCATTGCTAATGAGTTCAATATTCAATCGGTGCCTTACAAGGGTTTGAACTAGATTCGCTAAATAAATATAAAGCATTTTTGTCTGAATTTCTGGGATGAGGAGTTATCATTATTCAAACACTATTACATTTGGATTATTGTCCTCATCTTTGTTGTTGTTATCCCAATGTTTCGGCCGTTGTGCTCTCTGGCCTTTATCTTTGGTGTTTTTTATCACCTGACCCCCTTCTGTCTGGATTTCTGGGATGAGTAATTATCATTATATACACTATTTACATTTGGATTATTGTCCTCATCTTTGTTGTTATCACAACGTTTCGGCCATTGTGAGCTCCGGCCTTTGGTATTTTATCAGAAGATCGCCTTCTGCTGAATTACTGAGATGAGGATTTATCATTATTTACACTGTTTACTTTTCGCACTATTGTCCTTATCGCTTTTTGTGGGAGATCACAAAGTTTCAATTTTATGCTATTGTCCTTTATCCACCTGACCCCTTCTGTCTGAAATTCTGGGATGAGTAATTATCATTATATACACTATTTACATTTGGATTATTGTCCTCATCTTTGTTGTTGTTATCCCAATGTTTGGCCATTAACTTTTATCTTTTGGTGTTTTTATCACCTGACCCCCTTCTGTCTGAAATTCTGGGATGAGTAATTATCATTATATACACTATTTACATTTGGATTATTGTCCTCATCTTTGTTGTTGTTATCCCAATGTTTTGTTGTGCTCCCAATGTTATCTTTGGTGTTTTTTATCCGTTGTCCCTTCTGTTTGAATTTCTGGGATGAGTAATTATCATTATATACTTTTACATTTGGATTATCCTTTTTGTTGTTGTTATCCCAATGTTTCGACGTTGTGCTTTTTTATCTTTGGTGTTTTTTATCACCTGACCCCCTTCTGTTTGAATTTCTGGGATGAGTAATTATCATTATATACACTATTTACATTTGGATTATTGTCCTCATCTTTGTTGTTGTTATCCCAATGTTTCGGCCGTTGTGCTCTCTGGCCTTTATCTTTGGTGTTTTTTATCACCTGACCCCCTTCTGTTTGAATTTCTGGGATGAGTAATTATCATTATATACACTTTGGATTTTGTCCTCATTTTGATTGTTGTCCTTGTGCTTCTCGGCCTTTATCTTTGGTGTTTTATCTTTCTGTTTGTTTCTGGGATGATCCATTATATACACTATTTACATTTGTTTTGTCCTCATCTTTGGCCCCAATGTTTCGCTTGTGCTCTGGCTTTTATCTTTGGTGTTTTTTATCACCTGACCCCCTTCTGTTTGAATTTCTGGGATGAGTAATTATCATTATATACACTATTTACATTTGGATTATTGTCCTCATCTTTGTTGTTGTTATCCCAATATTTCGGCCGTTGAGCTCTCCAGCTTTCAACTTTGGTGTTTTTATCACATGATCGCTTTCTATTTGAATTTATGGGATGAGGAATTATTCAAACATTATTTACATTCGGATTATTATCCTCATCTCTGTTGTTGTTATCACAACATTTCGCCTGTTGCTTCGTCTGGCTTTCATCAGGTGTATATCGACCTGAGTAACCTACGGGGAACTCTGAAATGAAGCCATTATTTAACTCTCAATGAATAAATCTATGGCTGTTCTTGTATACAAAACCCAGTTGTCGACTAGAGAGCACCAGTGTGCCTTGGCATTTAATCCATAGCTGGTGAGGGCAAGAGACTGATTCATACTTTCCTTTCCTAAGGATATTATTTCAAAAGTAAACAGAACAGACAAGGCGAGAATTTAAATTCGCCTCACCTATTTCATATAGTCTGCACCGATAACTATTACACTAAATGTACTTTTTCTCTGGCAAGCAACAATTTAATCCTGAAGATGTACATGCAGATAGAGACGAACGGCCAGCCAGTCTGTTGCATGCTTGAATGCAATCTGCTATGTTTTTGTACTCATCTATTTATATATACACAACACATATATATTTTAAGATATTTTTTTATGTTTATACTTTCTTTTTATACAAATATTTAAGTAAATGCTTTGTTTATAATAAAGTATTTAACGACATTTAAATGTCTGTTTATAATAAATCCTAGGGACCCGTATTAACGACAGGCCACAGGTTTCAATTCCTGTTTTTAAACTATTTTCTTTCGTACATTCATATTTGGAGGATCAAATGTAAAACAAATATTTTTATAAATGGACAAAGTCAAATTATTTTAAGAAAATAGCTACAAATCTCTGTTTATAATAAAACAGACACATTTTTATAAAAAGCACGTCAGGCTATATGAGTAAATGTCAGTTAATCCCTGGAGGACACATATTATTATAAACACATTGAGGTATAAATGTCGTTAATACTGTTTATTATAAACAGAGCATTTACTTAAATATTTGTATCTATAAAAAGAACGTATAAACATAAAAGAAATGTCTTAAAATAATTGTCGGACTTTGTCCATTTCATATACAATATACCTTTCTACCCATAATGCACCACTGATTAGCATATGTATTTAAAATAGACGCCCCATTGCCATTTATTAAATGTGCAGGCCACTAATCAATAACAGACGTAATACGCACTATTTAATAAAACTATTAATCGTGATTGTCATCATTATTACAGCAGTATCTGTTGTTGGGGTAGGACTGGGACTGATCTTGCACAAAGCAAGGTGGGTTTTGCCTTACAAAGGATTTGTCATAATGATTTTATGTCTGTCTATTTGACTCTTGCAATGGACATATGCCCGAGTAGTTAGAACGTTCTGACCATGAGACTCAGGTTCGAATCTCACTAGGCGACTTCTTGATGCTATTGGACTGGAGATGTCGATCCCAGCGTGCAGCTCCTGTGGAAAGTGCCTGAAAACCATAACACGGGTTGAGTCAAGCCTTGTGAGTGAAATTGGGTAGACGAAATTCCCGGGGCGGGAGATGTTGATAGCTGTGCTAGCATGAAGTCACAAGCTGGCCTTGTTCAAATTGTCGATCACGCTAGATAACTATGTTCAGCATAATTGCAGCATTTGGATGTTGAACAAACACAACTGTGCCTGAGCAAGCGTCTGCAATAAGGATTGGCTAGTCGCCCTAGTAGGTGGGTATACTCGAATCTGAGTGGCCAGCTCTACATTTGACTCTTGCTCAAACCAAAGCTTTTTTTTTTTTACTATAGTGTAAAAATGTTATTACTATTATTAAAACAGAGACATTGTTGTAGTAGTTAGATTGATAGCATTAGACCCGCTATTTATTACTATTACTATTTGTACTATTCAAGTGAAGAGAGGAAAGGACAGAGACTGTGTTGTAGTAGTTTAGTTGATAGCATAAGACCTGCCTCTTATTATCATTACTATTGTTATTATTCAAGTCAAAAGTAAATAGGACCACAGAGGCAGTGCTGTACTCATTTTTTCAACAATTATTGCTGAAAATCCAAATGCCGTTTCTTTCCACTAATTCTCGTTTCTCTTCTCAATTCCTTTAGCTTTGATCAAAGACATTTCATGGATATTTAAAAGTCGATCAATATCTTGCATGGTAGATACGGTAGGTGATTACGATCAGAAATGATTATTTCATCATTACAAATAATTTTGTCATTCTCCAACTCAGTTTCTTTGTTCTGAGAAATAATTTAAAAAAAAAAAATAAGTTGAACAAAAATTAAACACAGATAACTGTAGCTTGAAAGGCTTCATGTTGGCCACATTGCTTACCACAATTAGTGGAAGAGAAATGTCCATTGCAATGAAAGAAATGTGCTATTATTTTTCTTCTTCTATGTGCCATGTTAGCAATCATGGCTCTCCAAAATTCACTGTTCTTTGTAGCTATAGTACATTTTGTCTTTTTACTATCTCTCGTAAAATCTGTTCTGCCATCCATGTACACAACATTACTAGGTTATGCACTATTTTTCTCTGTCCCCTCTAGCGTTCAATAGCACAGCATGAGTCAGGTACTTATTGGAGTGGTACAGGGAACAACTATTTTTTGGTCGTTGTACTTTCCGGCTTTCATCTTTGGTATTTTTATTACATGATCGTCTTCTGTGTGAATTTCTGAGATGAAGAATTATCATTATTTACACTATTTACATTCAGATTATTGTTCTCATTTTTGTTGTTGTCATTACAACGTTTCGGCCGTTGGGCTCTCCGGCCGCCATCTTTGGTGTTTTTATTATCTGACCCGCTTCTGTCTGAATTTCTGGGATGAGGAATTAACATTATTTACATTTGGATTATTGTCCTCATCTTTGTTGTTGTTATCACGTTTCAGCCATTGTGCTCTCCAGCCTTCATCTTTGGTGTTTTTATCACATGATCGCCTTCTGTTTGACTTTATGAGATGAGGAGTTTTCATTATTCAAACACAATTTACATTCGGATTATTATCCTCATCTTTGTTGCTGTTATCACAAAGTTTCACCCATTGTGATCTCTGGCCTTCAATTTTGATGTTTTAATCACCTGATCGTCTTCTGTTTGAATTTCTGAGATGAGGAATTATTATTATTTACAATATTTACTTTCGGATTTTTGTCCTCTTGGAATCAACCATTTTTCAAGCATCTGTAGCAATGTATTGTATGTATGAGTTCCAGTTGGGGTCTGTGAATAAATCTGAATAGGTGCTGATTCTTCTCAGTGATGATGGAACCTCACTAGTCTGTTGATAAATATTTTTTGACGGGGAGGAGCAATTATTCTTTCTTGGAGAAAAATCCACCCAGGGCTCCCTTATTCTAACCTCCCATTTTTTTAAATATCCAAATAAAATTACTTGTATTATTTACATTACTTGAACTGTTATCCTCATCTTCATTGCCATATTCACAATGTTTCGGCCATTGTACTGTCTGGCCTTCTTCAGGTGATTGGAATTTCAAACCAAACCCTCTAGTCACTGGATCTAACCAATGTCTTTATCCACTGGGCCATGTGTCCTTGAGGACAGCTGTGTATGTATTTCTGGGACTTATAAACATAATAACTCAGCAACTATATTTTATGTGTGCTCCTATTGCAATTTTTTGTCATTATAATCATAATACCTCATCTCAGAGATATAGACAGATATCGAAATAAAATATTTTGTCTTAGAGTATAAATTAATGTGTGGAAAGAAATTTCCTGAATATTAATAAAAAGGTTTGGTTATATTATGGGTGAGTTAGAAGATTGTTTTTCTCTAAAAAATAATAAGCCTTCCAGCTTGTCTATTTGAAACTCAAATGTACATGTTTCAACATGTATTCACTAAGGTATGAAGTCTGCTCAATTGTGCTTAGACTAAGTTCACTGTATAACAGACTTGAGTATTTGAGATTTTGCCAACTGAAATACATAGTGTAACAGGAGAGAGGTAGTCAAGAAAGGTTTATTCTCCCATTTGTATTTCCCTCATTATGGGTATTATCATATCCATGATATAATAGAGTTTGGTATATTTCAGCATAGCCCATTTGACATGGCTAATTCAGCATCAGAAAAATAATTGGACTATTCGATACAGCTGTTTTAGCATCAGGCTGTTTCGACGTCACTACCTTTGACTAGAGGCACCTCCGCCCAAAAAAGGATAAAAGCATTGAAAACATCCAACTTTCAATATGACTTTTTATTCATTAAGGGAATTAAGGATCCTACTAATGGAATAATGTAAATTAAAAACTTAAATTAGAAATACTGTATTTAAAAAAATTTTAAAATTTAGTAAGGCTATTTAATATTAGAAATTATTTCTTCATTTCATAATTATGAGCAACACCTTTCAGGAACTCAATAGGATCTAATGATTCAACTTCCATCATGACTTTTTTTATTCATTTGTCAGCATTTCTATATTTTTTAGCTTTTGGTGGGGTGGATATCTAGAAATCAACTCTTCAAGAAATTGCATCACATCCTTTCTGAATTTTACGTAAGGCATCAATAAATTTCCAGATTGAAGGATGATGCATTTCTAACTCATATTGCAAATTTCGATTGGCAGTTACTCCTTTTCTTAAATATAAAAATGCTTCCAAATACTCATTTTCTTAACTTGAACTATTTGATCATATAACGACGAAGTAATAATTTGACTACTAAACAAGAGAGAGAGAGAGAAAGAGAGAGAGAGAACAAATTTGACTATAATGACGAAGTAGTAATCTGATGCCTAATCATCCCTGTGCCAAAAAAATTCCTATGTTGAATTGGCAATGCCAAATGGGCTATGCTGGAAATCCCATTCCCAATATAATAACACCATATTTCATGGATGGAATGGAATGGCTGAAAGCAAAAAGGATGACAAAGATGCTTTTTTTTCTCAAAGACTTTTATACCACTAAGACATACACAAAACCGTATATACATATATACACGTGTCTCATGTGGAGAACCATACATCATATATCTACAGAGCAAGCAAAGTGTGAGGAGAAACAAAAAGGAAGGGTCTTACATAATTTTGAGATGCATCTGTGATTTCTGGAGAAATCATGTTTAAGATTTTAGATACAAACATCTACTATGTTCCTTTCGATGACATATTCCATAAAGCAGAAACTGGCTTTTCTCAAATTGGACTGTCTTTCTATATTTAAGAAAGATATATTCCCAAAGGGAAATGTCACCATGGATTTGTAAGCTGCTGGGGAAACAGATTTAGCCTTTGCTTGCACCCAGGATAAAGAAAGCAACTTCTCTGTTTGGCTGCTGCAAACAAACTGAAATTGACAGCCACTTTCATCACTGTATGGATTGATGTCACTAAGATGTCTGTCATGTGACCTATGTGATGTATCTCCACCAAAGGGAGATAATCGCCTTCTGTATCCCTACAATAGTAACAGATGATTGCAGAACACAGATGTAAAGGTTTGTTGGAATAAAAAAGATGCTTTTGTGAAAATAAGTAAAGTATTAAAACATAGGAAAATCTAGTTGGAAATAAGGAAAAGAGTGATGAACTGCTGTCATATCTCTACTTCTGTATAGCAGTGAATGCTGGACAATTTCCTTACAGAGACTCAAGGCAACGTGATTCTACAGACAGATGCAGTGAATAACATGAACAAATCATATGAGCAACAAGGAAGTTCTAAAGTGAATGTGAAATAGAAAGGCACTCAGGCTTAAAATCAGAAGTCAGTCAGTTGAAATTTTTTTGATTTATTATGATGAAGGATGGTTTGGAAAATTTAATACTCACAAGGCGTCGTGAAAAAGAAGGAAAAAGTAAATAAATTGTGTGAATTTATGGTAGAGCAAATACAGGGAGTGGTGGTAAAAAGTTAAACATTGCTGAAACCTACAAAGAACAGGAAGTTGTGGAGAGCTATGATTGCCTACAACCTGAAAGAACACAGCACATAAATGAAGAATGAGTTACAATGAAATCATTCAAAGTTTTTCCAAAGAAAATGTTTCAAACCCGAATTTTTTTTTGGATCATAACCACACAAGGTTAACAAGCAATAAATAAGACAAATGGTAAAAAGTTTTAAAATACGCAGTTGTTGTATGGAAATAATTTTACTTCATTTTGATATTAATTTCATTATTCTGTCTGGTCTAAAACTTGTTTTATAGGATTGCAGACATTATTTATTAATCAACACTAGTAATATTGAAGAGAAATAAATCAACTGCTCTTATGTAGATTTCGGTTTTGTGAGAAAATTTATTTTTCTGATGATACCAGATCATTGGTAAAACATGTCAAAGTAGAAATTCTCCCGATTGTTTTAAATATTTACTTTTCCTTCAAATTCTCATTCAACTTTACTTGAGCACACACACACACACTCATACATAGGGAGGGAGAAGCAAAGTGAAAGAGAAGGAAAGAGAAAGAATGATAGAGAGGCTGAGTGATAAAATTAGAAAGAAAGTGAGAAAAGGAAGCACAAGGTAGCAAGATGGTTATTACCAAGAAAAAATGGATTTAGGAGAAGTTAATAAAAGAGTGAGAGAATGAGATTAAAGAGAGAAAATGGGGAGAGAGAGAATGAGATTAAGGAGAGAAAAGGAGAGGGAGAATGAGATTAAAGAGAGAAAGAGAAGAGAGAGAAAATGAAATGAAAGAGAGAAAATGAGATGAAAGAAATGAAAGGAGAGAAAAAATGAAAGAGAGAAAAAATGAGAGAGAATGAAGAAAGAAAAAAAAGAAAGAATGAGATGAAAGAGAGAAAAAGAGAGAGAAAATGAGATTAAAGAGAGAAAAAGAAGAGAGAGAGAATGAAATGAAAGAGAGAAAAAGAAGAGAGGGAGAATGAGATAAAAGAGAGAATGAGATGTGAGAGAGAAAAAGAGAGAGAGAATGAGATAAAAGAGAGAAAAAGAGAGAATAAGATGAAAGAGAGAAAGAAAGAATGAGATTAAAGAGTGAAAAAGGAGAGGAAGAGAGGGAATGAAATGAAAGAGAGAAAAAGAAGATAGGGAGAATGAGATGAAAGAGAGAAAAGTGAGAGTGAATGAGATGAAAGAAATAAAAAGAGGGGGAGAATGAGATGAAAGAGAGAAAAAGAGAAAGAGAATGAGATTAAAGAGAGAAAAAGAGAGAGAGAGAATGAGATGAAAGAGAGAAAAGTAGAAGCTAATAAAAGAGAGTGCTATGAAATGTAATTTTCTTCATATTTTCACAGTCTGGCGGTAGTCGTTAGCCTTGCATCTTTTATTCAATATCTTCTTCCTGCCCCATACAGGCAGGATGAGACACAAGGTTACTTTAATGCAACAAGCCTGGGCATGTACACTCGAGCTGGGTCTAAAAATATCCCTGCCCCCACAACCATCAGTTGCACTGACATTGATATTACTACAGAGCCCACAGGGAAGTGCAATGGGGGAGGTACTGTCATGGACATCTTTTCACTGGGACTGGGCACCACTCAAATTTTTTGGTTACATTTTGCCTGAAGACAAAGACATAACTGAAAGATGATAAACAAGATACGACAAACAGAATCTTGCAAGTCTGACTTGCAAGATTCACATATCATATTCTGAAGGAGGGAGAGGGACACACCTTAAGGTTTGGGCACTTATATTGTCTCTATACCTTAACTATGCTAATCAGGCAGCCATTTATATATCACTACAGAGAGAAAAAAAGAAAGAGCCAATGAGAAGAAAGATGGACAATGTAGAAACTAATAAAATAGAGACAGAATGGATGAAAGAGAGAAAGAGACAGAGAGTGGCTGAGATGAAAGAGAGAAAACGTTAAGAAAAGAGGGACCAAAGAAAAAGAAAGAGAAAAGATAGAGAGAGGATAAGATAAAGGAAGAAAAAGTAGGGAGAAAGAATGAGATAAAATAGAGAAAGAGAGAGAGAATGAGATGAAAGATAAAAAAAGAGAGAGAAAGAGAAAAAAGAGTGAGAAAGAGAAAAAAAAGAGAGAAAGAGATGAAAGAGAGAAAAACAGAGAGAATGAGATGAGAGAGAAAAAGAGGGAGAATGAGATGAAAGTGAGAAAACGTAGGGAGAAAGAAAGAGAGAGAAAATGAAATGAAAGAGAGAAAAAGAAGAGAGGGAGAATGAGATTAAAGAGAGAATGAGATGAGAGAGAGAAAAAGAAGAGAGGGAGAATGAGATTAAAGAGAGAAAAAGGGAGAATGCGATGAAAGAGAAAAAAGAGAATGAGATGAAAGAGAGAAAAAGAGAGAATGAGATCAAAGAAAAAAAAGAGAGAAAAAATTTAAAAAATAAGAAGCTATTAAAAGAGAGTGTTGTGAAATGAGATTTTCTTCATATTTTCTCAATCCAGCTGTAGTCATTAATCTTACGTATCATATTCTGCCCCTCCCCTAACTGCTTGGGCACTTATATAGTCTTATAAGAAAAAACATATACATGACTCTTTTCATGCTTCATCATCCCTTTGTTCTGTTTTATTTCTTTTTAATCACTCCATTTTAAGCCAGTCAAACCTATAAGGCCTATCGGATGCTGATGGTGACTAAATATTTCTTATCCAGCATCGCAACTAAAAGATCGGCACAACATGATCTTCCTCCTCTAGGCTCCTTTCATTCAGTGCCAGATTAAGCTCCCGCTACTTAAGTTCGAATTCCAGTTGGATTTGTTAAATTGACACAAATAACCTTGGGAAAGGTATAAATCCAACTCTTCTCCATCCCCAGTTATGGGTTAAATAGCAGGACAGTCCTATAGCCTTGGTTGGCAACCAGTCTGCCACAGAAAGAAACAGAAACCTACTGTAAGGAAATCTTCTGCCTAGTCAGTCATGAATCAAAAGAGACATGATCATTCAAGAATGTATCACATATGGCACTTAACTGAAAGAGTCAATAGTTATTTAGGGGTGGGGAGTTGTGGAGAGACATGATCCCTCAAGTGTGTATCATGTTGACACTTAATGGCTTAACTGACTAATATAACATTGTTTATGTAAAATAAAAGAGAATAAGTGCTAGAGAAATGCGATAATAACAACAGAAATTGCAATATGAGCTCTGGTAAAAATTATACAATGATAACAGCAAAAGTTGCAATATGAGAACTGGTAAAATAGGGTTGCTGAAGACATTACGTTTATAATACCCAGAAATTCATACACAGATGTCCTCAAGGTCACATGGCACAGTTGATAAGGGTGTTAGATCCAGTGACAGGACCCAAAGAGTGTGAGTTCAATACCTGGTTATGGTAATGGAGAACTTGGAGAGGGGAATTAACAAGGAGATAACTGATAACTGACATCAATTAAAACATGGCACTGAGCAAAATAAAGGGTTCAGTTCAACATTCTAACCACCTGAAGAAGGCAACAAAGATGAGGATAATAGTATGAAAAAAGAATAATAAATGCTTAAGTATTCTGCTTTTACATAGCATAGCCTCTTCAGGATGTAGGCAATCATAGCTTTCCAATTTCCTCTCTTCTTTAGTTTTTGAATAAATTTTGTCTTTTTGTTATCTCTCATAAGCCTTGATTTGTCATCCATTTACTCAAATTCACTAAGTATTTTATACATTGTTTTCCTCTCTCCTGCCTGCCTTCAATCCATCCTGTGAGTATCAGATTTTCCAAACCCTCTTTCCCATTATGTGTCCAAGAAATTTCAATTATCTCTTTCTGATGTTAAGTTTCTTTTTCATTTTTGTTTTCTTTTAAACTCAGTCATTGTTCACATATTCAGTCCATGGTATTCTTAGCATCCTTCTGTAGAACCACATTTCTGTTGACATTCACTGCCATATAGGAGGACTGATTATACAACAGTTCAGTACTCTTTTCTTTGTTTCTAATCAAATTTTCCTGTTTCTTAATACTTTGCTTAGCTTCTGGAAGGCAACTTTCATTATCCTTATGTGCCTTCAGATTTCAGTATCGCCTCTTTCTGTCCTCTATTAAAACACTTCTCAGGAAAAGAAAGAAGATCACCTAAATAAAAAACAACCAAATATATCTTGAAAATATGTTGTGTTTCACAATATACACAATATATTTGATAGGGTCAACTGATGTTTACAAGTCCTGTGAAAAAATAAAAAAGAAGGATGTAGCAGTGGTATTTCATTGGCCCATGAAGTGACAAATCAGCAGTTAGCCAAAAGGTGAGACGTCCTGGTAAAAAAACAAATTTTTCCCTCAAAAATTTTTCAGTGAGAATTTTTACCTTGGAGGAATGTGAGCCTGCTAATACTAGGATCACTTCACTCTCTCCATCACTAACAAGTAGTCAGAAAACTTTTCATAATGAGGACAATAAATGTAACCAATACATACCATATATGTTGCACTATTTAATACTACAAAAACTTCCAGTAAGTAACAGAGATAGTACAACTTTAGTGCATTGGCCTGAGGACAGCTGTGGAGACTAGACAATTGATATGACCCACTACAGAACAATGACTGGAGTCACCCAAACACAAGCTCAAGATGCATACTTAATCACATATGATGTTAGGACTATGTCACACTAAATATATTTCAAAGACACCTTAGTGGTTGAGACAACCACCAATCCCAAAGTTTGGTGTTCAAACCCAAATAAAAAGTAGTGTTTTGAATGCTGATTTTCAAGGCAGGCTAGTAGGCATTCTTTACTTGGAAGACAATTTTCCTTCTCTCTTGTTGACCTTTTTACTGTACTAAGCTGGGTAATTATCTGGATTCGGAAAACTGTTAACATTATCAATTGTATATTTAAAGCCATGATATGAGATTAACAAATTAATGTAAAAAAAAAACATTCACTTATTTTGCCAAAATTTATATTTTTCTTCTTTTTTTCTTTCTTTCTTTTTTGTTTTGTAGCAGAGACGATTGGATATCCCCAGGCTTCAGGCTTTACCTTAGCAGGTGTTTCTTTTGGCCCCCATTTTTCTGTTATCTGTTGCTTCATTTATGGTTATCTTTTTTGGAAATTTCTCCCACCCTCATGCAGAACCTACCCCTTCCCACCCATTACCCTTGTCTACTTTTGTTCCCAACCTTTTGTTTTTTTGTGCAATGTAACTTTTTCTGTTGTTTGTTTGAGTTTTTTTTTTGTTATTTTTATTTTTTATCATGCTTCATGGGATTAATATAAATACCAGATGCTTGGGAAAAGGTCTTGTTACTGTCATGCCACAAATGTTGATGGAGAAGAATGCAAAGTCAGGGATTCTTTCTTGCTACTAAAATTGTGTAGCTTACTGTATTTGATGGCATAAAGACCCAATTTATTTACATTTAATATTACAAAGTTATAGAGTGAGTTAGGTACAAGTACTAGGAAACATTAGCCTACGGAATGCATCATTTTCACATATAAGACCCCAGAAGATATTTTTGAAGACATTTTTCTGAAAAAATAAAATAAAACTAATAAATTGTTTTTAGATTAACTTAAATAAAAATAAATAAAATAAAAAATGCAATAAAGTAAAATAATTAAAATAAAATGAAATAAAAACTTTTTCATTGGTTATAACTAATTTTACAGCATTATGGCTAGGTACAAATAGTGGTAGTCTGGTACCTGGGGTAACATAAACTTACCAGCTACATAAACTTTGAAAATTAACTAGGAAATATACTTGAAGTCATTTTTCTAAATAAATAAAATTAAAATAAATAAGTATAAATAAAATAAAATAAATAAAATTAAAAATTATTTACTTATTTAAAATAGAAATAAAATAAAAGAAAATAAATAGAATAAAACAAATTAAATAAAAAATAAAATAAAATAAAATGCATAAAAAATAATAATAAAAAAATACATAAAAAAATAAAATGAAATACATAACATAAAATAAAGCAAATAAAATAAATGAAAATAAAAGTTTTTTTTTTTGGTTGGGGTTGATGCCATCAAATATGATAGTTATATTTGCTTTTTATTGGAAAGGAGATGGGCGCCTGCAAGTCATATGACTTATCCTCGAGATTCATCAAGGCAACCTATCATCTTCTGAATCATGGAACCAAATACAATAAGATTAATTTTAAGTTACTTTACTTGGAATATTTATCACCTAATCACCTTCTGTTTGAATTTCTGGGATGAGGAGTTATCATTATTTACGTCATTTACATGCAGACTTTATGAGAACATGACAGAGTGAGTTAGAACATTCGCTTTCTGACCATGAGACCCACGTTTCAATCTCACGATAATTGATGTGTCAGGAACGTGACTTCTTGATCTTACCAGTCTGGGGGAGTCAATCCAAGCATGCATCACCTTTGGAAAGTGCCTGAAAAACCACACCACAGGTTGACCCAAGCCTTGTGAGCGAAATTGGGTAGGCGGAACCCTTTGGGAGTTGTCGATGTTTGTGCTAGTCACAAGTCATCATGAGGATTTGAGCATGCTGGTCTTGTTCAAATTGTTGATCATGCTAGATAACACACTCTCTCCCAGAAACTGTAACTAATGTCCGCTCAGAATAGTTGCAGTATAAACCACAGGTGAGCTCTGTGGGTATTGAATAAATGCAAATGTGCCTGAGCAGGCACCTGAAAAAGGGACTGGCTAGTCACCCTAGTAGACAGGCATTTTTTGGATACAATTTTGGCCATTGTACTCTCTGGACTTCATCAGGTGTTTGTTGATTCAGGTAACCTACATTGAATTTTGAAGAGTTCAAAAATTCCTTGTATGTTACCTAATGAAGCCTGAATGGCACAATGTCTAAAACATGATAAAATCAACAAAGATGAGGACAATAGTCTGTGCATAAATAATGCAATTAACTATTTATGGAATGTAGCAAATTGTTAGTGTAAATTTAAAAGTACATAAGATTTTTGGCATTTTTTATTCACTTTTCCAGCTTTGAAATGAGCAAACCAATCATTATGTAAGTGAAATAATGTTCTGATACAAACAGTTTTTTGTAAAGTTAAACACCAGTTTCTAAAAATTAGTATTATGCATTTTTTTTCTGAAATTTTATCTTTAAGGTGCACAAAAAAATAAACTCATGCTAAATTGCCATCACATTAGAAAAATATCAAGCAAGTAGTCACAATCATATCAAAACATATTATTCAGGACTATTACAGCCTTTGTAAATAGTGCTGGATATTAAAAATATATAGATGATTACAGGAGATCAAATCATCTGAGATTAGATGATAAAGGATCAGTTTTAGATCTTATCAGAGATCAGTTTTGAAATTAATTAAGTCAATTATTGCAGTTTTTGTTTCTGGAGTTTGTCACATCACAGTATGTGTCCCATTAGGGTTATAGGGACACAACACCATCATAGGAGCAGTAGTGTGCTTAGGGCAAGATATCCTAATAGAGCTCATAACTCTTCAGGCTGGTTTTGAATTCAGAGTTTTACTTCTCAGACTGGTTGCCAGCTGAAAGCAAACGAGCACAGTCAGCCCTGCTAATTGGAGAAAAGGTGGATTTATATTTTTCCCAAGAGTGAACCTAGTCAGAATTTCAAACCATTTCACTGAATTCTCTTTCTGAATCACTGACCATTACACTACCTGCACATCCAGTGTTTTAATCAATAATAACAATTTTCCAAATCATTCTATGAGTTCAATCCTTGGGCCGGGTAGTGTAGACTTGACCTTAGTGGAAACAGGATGAGCAATTACTGAGCAGTACTGAATAAGAACAAGATGAGATATCCCTAGACAACCATAGATTGTTTTTGTTTTTCTGGTCAAATAGAGGGTTCAATTCAAAATCCCCTGATGAAGAACAGAGGATAAAACAGTTGAAACATCATAACAGTAAAAACAAAGATGAGAACAATAGTCTGCATGTAAATTATGTAAATAAGAATACACAAAGAAGAAAAGAATTGATTGTTACAAGTGGAATTTGTAAGATTTCATTTTTCCCCTCAGCTGCTTCTTTGGTCAACTTTGGGAAAGCAAACTCTGATTTTCCTGATTCACTTTCAGTGTATGGTTTTCTATTGGAAATCTACAAATATGGAGTGAACACTTTGGAAAAAAAAAATTAAAATAGATTAAGTAAAAAGATTTTGTTTGAAATTCCCTGAAGGTTACCTGGATCAACTAGCACCTGAGGAAGGTTGAATGGCACAATGGTCGAAACAGTGTGATGATAACGCTCATCCCGAAAATTCAGACAGAAACTCTCGATTAAAGATTTTTTTTATACCAAGCTACACAAGTTGATTGTAATGTTTTTTTAAACTAAATTTTCACCCAATACAAGACCCATGAGCCACTCAAGGTGGATTGTTACCGAATAAAGTTCATGGCATGAGGTGAAAGTAGGAAGTGAAGACTATGAGTATATGGCTGATAAAAAATGATTGACCCTTGATTTGAAGAGATTAAGATTGTAGTGTTCGAGGAAGCATCCATGTGGGAGTCTGTTCCATCAGAAGCATCTGTTTTTTTACACTATTTTTACTTTAAACAAGTCTCTAGGGAGTGAATTACTGAATGAGGTTGTTTTATGGATGCAAGAATTGTAGATTATGAGGATATGTAGGATAGATAAAGGTTGACCCCAAAATTGATGAAGTTAAGATTATAGATGTTGAGAAAGCAACCTCTTGGATGTCTGCTCCACAAAGCAGTGGCTCTTGTGAAGAAGCTATCCAAATGAAACTACCTTAATACTGATGGAATAAAAACAAAAAGAGGATTATTTATTCCTGCGTACTTTGTAGTGGGGGGGGACTTAATTAGTGGGACGAAAAGAAAGTAGCTTCTAAGAACATTTTTCTGTGGAAATAGTGATAGAGAGCCTAAATACTTGCAATATTTCATCTGTGGAAAAGGGGTTGTAGGCTGGAAAATATTTCGTTGCCTACACCAGTGGGGTGTCCCAAATGGTGCAGCATGCCTCATAGGTGCAGCAGAAGAGGATAGCAGGTGAGACAAAAAAAACACATAAATATTATTTAAACCGAAAATGGAATAAAAATGACCTCATGCTTAACAAAATTGATTGTATGGAATCAGCAGAGAGTTCAACATCAAACTCGAACAGTTTGTGTTCACTTTGTTTGAATGGAAAGGCATGAATCCAATTCACCCCTTCCAGCTATAGTTAAATAACAGGATAATCAGAACCTTTTAGCCTTGTTAAGGCAATCCACTGGGTCTTTGATAATGGTTCAGGTCAGGGATTGTTTCTTGCTTTGGTAACATGTAACTTAGTGTAGCCTGTCAGATGTTATTTGGAGATCTAAGCAACATTAAATAACCCAAATTACTCTTGGAAATAGCAGGAAAGGAATTAGTTGGCATCTAGATGATCTAAATCATTGGTTCTCAAATGGTGCAGTGTGCCTCATAGGTATGGCAGAAGAGGATAGCAGGTAAGGCACAATGATTGAAAGACAATCAAAGATTTAGAAACTGTTTCAAAAAATTTATATGCCAAAAAGAAATGATTTCAAACTTTAAAATATTATTATGGATTACTTGTAATTGCATGCATGAGTTCCAATATAAATAGTTATTGACCAATTTTATCATTGTAATATTTTTGCAATTTTTTTTTAATCAGAATCACCCCAAGCAATGCAGTAACAGCACTAAAAGACAAGAGGTTACTGGGTGTGGAGGAATTAGAACAGAAACAATAATGATGTGCAAAAAGAGAAGAGAGTAATCAGGAGGAAAATAGAGAGCGATTGACATTTAAATTTTTGTAAATTAAAGTTGTCTGAAATGCAAGGAGACAGAAGGGAGTTCCACAAGCAAGAAGTGTGAGAAAAGAAACTGTTAGCACAGAATTTATGGCTACATCTAGCTAGGCTAACTGTAAATTATACTGAGTATTATGTATATAGTAACTAGGATCCACAAATTGTAGGAGAGAGTTATCAATGATAAACTTCAAATCTGCAGTTATCGCCTTTTAAACCTCTCTCTGATCTTTATTTTTAAATTTACTTTTATCACATAAAATTTGTTGGGGTGCAAGAAAATATTAATTCCGAAAATGCGGCTCAGAGAAAGAATTTTGGAACCACTGGTCTATACAGCAGGATAAATGCTTTTTGTTGTATCCTTAAAGAAGATTACGAACAGGCAAAGATGGTACTCGAGTGAAAGGAACAGCAACACAGTCATAGATGAAAGAAAGAGAGGTTTATTGTAAAAAAGAATACACTACTGAAAGACAAGGAATCGGTTAGCAGGCTAGTAATTCCTGAAACAAGTCACCAACTATATCCTGTGCACACTATATATACATTATATATATATATATATATATATATATATATATATATATATATATATATATATATATATATTAGTCAATCCACACAATAGGCAATAGGGAGAGTGGGACATTCCATTACAACATTTGAAATTTGTTAAGGCTAGAAAGTGAAGACTGGGCAGCTCCATCCCAGATATTCTTGGGAAGAAGCTGTCTGAATAGAACTTCCTTCTTACAAATGGAATACAAAGAAAATGAGGGTGATCTGACCCTGTGTACATAGTATGGCGGGTTTCAGCTGTAAATCTCTAAATTGGTGGAGCCAAAGATTAAATTAATACATTTCCAATATGAGGCATGGTAAAAAGATACATCTGTGTTGTGTTTATTCTTGTTGTTGCTATTTTTATTGTCTTCCTTGATAATTTGACCTTTGAACTTTATTTACACAGCATAAGACAGATGGCCAAATCATCATCTGAAAAGAAATTAGAACATCTGTTTGGATTTTAATTAAAAAAATGTTACAAGAGGCTTAGAAAGTAAATTATGTTCACAGAAATTCTTTCTTGTATTAAGTAGTGCCACTGGTTAGACGAGGACTTACTATTATTATAGGTCTTACTATTCAGGCCAGCATTCACATCTTAGTTATTATACACATATATTTCAGCCTTTCTGCTCTCCAGCCTTCTTCAGGTATCTGTTGAACTTGATATCATTCTTGGAATTTTGAAACAACATTATTGAATCATTTACAATGATTTTTTATTATTGATAATGTGCAATACATTTTATAGTAAATAATTTATAATGCATTTTATTATCATTTGTAATTCCTTTTTCTATTAAATCATTTAAAATGCATTTTTATTATAAATAATTTGCAATGCATTTTATATTAAATCATTTACAATTCATTTTTATTATAAATCATTTACAGCTCATTTTATAGCAAATCATTTGCAATGCATTTTATAATAAATTATTTTTCAAAGCAATTTATAATAAATAACTTGCTATGAATTTTTATAGTAATTCTTTTACAATGTATTTTTATAATAAATCATTTTTAGTACATTTTTATAGTAAATTGCAAGGCCTTTTTATATTAAATTATTCACAATAAAATTATTTGTAATACATTTTTATAATAAATCATTTACAATTCATTTTGATTGTAAAACATTTTCAATGCATTTTTATTGTAAATCACAAGGCCTTTTTATATATAATTATTCACAATCAAATCATTTGCAATGAATTTTTATAAGTCATTTACAATTCATTTTGATTATAAAATATTTTCAATATATTTTTATATTAAATCATTTGCAATGCATTTTTATAATTATTTAACATATATTTTTATAATAAATTATTTACAATGCATTTTTATAAAAATACATTATTATATACCTTATTATTCAGGCCAGCATGCTTATTTTGGTTATTATACTTGCAATATTTCAGCCTTTATAATCGCCAAAGCTTCTTCAGGTGTCATTTATTGCACCCAACAACATGTTGCAATATTAAACCAACCCTTTATTCAATCAACAGTGTTAAAGTATTCTCATTCTGTTTTCTGTAAAGTATTGTTATTCTGTTTAGCTAATTTCTCATATCTGTTTATACTCCCGAGTCAATTTTACCTGTATCTTGCTTCACTCTTTCTTTCACTAACCAGGTTTCATGACTTTTCAGCACTACAAGGCCCAGAGATTGAACTCATTATTGCCAGGGATCCAGGAAGGTTTGGTAATGTAATCCTGACCTGGCATTTCAACTTCAGTCACTTTCTCATCAATGTAACATGGCTTCCCTCTGTCTTTTCTACAAATATTTCCATGACAGTTGTTCTGATGAGCTTTCCTCCCTAAAATCTCGATGGCATGAATGTAAGGGTGCTACTAGATCGGCAGTTAGGTCTCATCCTTTTACTATTGAAATAGCTAAATGCAACTGTCTTTACTACTCTAATAGTTTCTTTTCTCTTCTGTGGAACTTACTTTTGATTTCTTGTTTTCCTGCTTCCTTTTTTATTTGCTGTGTCCCCTCAGGATGTAGGCGATTATGGCTCTCCACAAATCCCTGTCATTTGTAGCTCCTAAAAAATTTTGTCTTTTTCTTATTTCTCTTAAACCCTGTTCTGCCATTTATTTACTCAAGCTCACTAAGTATGTCATGCACTGTTTTCCTCTGTTCCTCTTGCCATCAAGAGTATCACATTTTCCAAGCCCCTTTTCCTCATTATATGCCCCAGAAATTTCAACTATCTCTTCTTTATGTTAAGCATAAGTGTCCTTTTTGTTTCCATTTTCTCTAAAACTTTGCTGCTGCTCACATGTTTGGTCCATGGTATCCTCAGCATCTTACTGTACAATCACATTCCTGTTGCTTCAATTCTCTTCTTCATTTTTGAGGAGATTGTCCAGCATTCATTGCCATAGGGGAGGTCAGATATCACATAACAGTTCAGTACTCTCTTCTTTGTTTCTAATGAAGAGATTTTTGTTTCTTAATACTCTGCTTAGCTTTTGTAAGGCATATTATGCTATCCCTATGTGCCTTCAGATTTCAATGTCACACTTTCTAACCTCTGTTAAAACACTTCCTAGATATTTAAATTTTTGTATTTGTTTGATTTTGGTATCCCTGATTTGTAATTTGCCTTTTGGGGTGTCTCTTTTGCTGACAAACATACATTCTGTCCCTGCCACCTACAATCTTCAAAAATTTAAATGCAATGCCAATCGCCATCTTATGTCTTCCTGAAACCTTGTCATTTTCTCCTCACTTCTCCTGAGTTTTCTCATTCTCTTTCACTCTCAGTAACCCCATGCATCCTAGTAGTGTTAAAAAACAGTGGGGGGGAGGGACTAATTCTTTAATCCTTTGGTCATGCATTTGCTGCATTATGCCAGACAAGTAAAGAAGGCCTGAGAGTACAATGGCTGAAATGTTGTTTATGAGAAAACTAGCTTGAACAGTAAATCATATCAAAATTAATTTCTCTCTCAAAAAATCTTATGTAATTTGAGGACTACAGGCATTTCTAAAATGCATGCAATCACAAAAATACATGCAATTTGATGCATGCAAAAGCCCCATGCAAGAGTTTCACACACTTATCCTTCCAATCTTAGATGCAAATGTTAAGAAAGCCAAATTTCAAATGCAATAAATGTTCAAATACGAAATTTGCAAAGCCCAGATGTAAATTGATCACCATCACATGTTCCATAACCCCTTAGTCACATAGGGGTACCACATGTACTGCAGCTGCAATAGAAGTGGTGTTTCCTAGATAATATAGCCTGATGGAGCCCAACCATCTCCAGGTTGGTTTGAATTCAGAGTTTTCCTTCTCTTAGGCTAGTTACCAACCAAGATTATAGGACCTAGTCTGTCCTGCTATTTACCCATAGTGAAAAGAAGAGATGGATTCACACCTTTTCCAAGGCTATTAGTACATAAGTGGATGCAATGAACTTGACTAGAATTTGAACTCAGCTCTCCAATTCCCCAATCTGAGCCACTATCCATTACTTCACCGTGCATTGTCATGAATACAAAGATTTAAATATTGCTCAAATTCAAATATAAATATTTGACAATACACATACTCAAATGTCATGAACAACTACAATTTAAGTGTTGCTAATGTCTATATGTTGCTAAGGGCCAGGTGCAAATGTCAATATAAAGATTTAAATGTTGCAAATGTCCAAATACAAATGTTGCTAATGAAAAGATGCAAGCATTATGAACCTAAATGTTTAAATATTGTTAATGTCCAAATACAAATGTTGTTAAGGCCTACATCTAAATATTATGAATACAAAGATTTAAATGTTGCAAATGTCCAAATAAAAAAGTTGCTAATGCAAAGATACAAATATTAAGAACCCAAAAGATTTAAATGTTGTTAATGTACAAATGTTGCGAATTCAAAATTGCAAATATCCAAATACAAATGTTGCTAATGAAAAGATGCAAGCATTATGAACCTAATATTAAGATTTAAATATTGCTAATGTCCAAATACAAATGTTGTTTAAGCCTAGATACGTTATGAATACAAAGAATTAAATGTCGCTAATGTCCAAATACAAATGTTGTTTAAGCCTAGATATGTTATGAATACAAAGAATTAAATGTTGCTAATGTCCAAATACAAATGTTGCTAATACAAATATTATGAACCTAACAATTTAAATGTTGCTAATGTCCAAATACAAATGTTGATTATGCCTAGATATAAATGTTATGAATACAAAGATTTAAATGTTGCTAATGTCCAAATAAAAAAGTTGCTTAAGTCCCAAATATCAAATGTGGCAAGTGACCAGTTGTGAATACCCACAAATACAAATGTTATTAATGCCTTGAAATAATTTTTGTAAAATGACAAATTTATAAATGTCCAAATGTAAATATGAGCAATCCTCCAAAAGAAATTAGTTTTATTTATCTTCCTGAAAATTACAATAGATACAGCCAGTGCCATAACACAGTTAGGTGGAGAATGTTTTCAGTTACAAAACATTATTTTTCCAGAGTCACTTTCCCCACCACCATAACATAGCTTCCCTGTGTATTTTAATTATATAAATATTTTCACAGTAATTGTTTCGATGAGCTTTCCTCTATGGTACCTAGACTTTATGAATTTAAGTTCAGTACTAGATTGGTGGAAAGGCCTCATCATTTCACAGTTGAAATGGTTAGATGGAATACTAAGTTCTATGCCATTCTTTTCTCACACTTCTCGCTTGTGGAACTCTCTTCCAGCTTCTTGCTTTTGAGTCAAATTTGACCTTCAAATATTTAAATGCAATGCCAATCATTATCTTCTCTCTTCTCAATTCTTCTTCTTCTATTGTTGCCTCTCCTTAATAGTATTTTTTTTTCATATTCTCTCACACTCAATAACCCCTTGAGTCTTTGTGGCTTTATTGCCTTGCTTGGGGTGAAATGTCAATCATCATTTTCTCTCTTCTCAATTCTTGTCCTTTTATTGTTCTCTCTCTTTAAATGTGTATTTTTTCTCATATTCTCTAACACTCAGTAACCCCTTACACCTTATTGACAGATATTCCATGCAAATGTTGTACATGATGTGCAAATGCAAATGTTTATATTTCCCAGATGTTTGAATAGAATTGTTACCTTGGTCCAGATGAACTTTAACAAATATCCAGATGCAAATGTTGCAGATATCAAGATTCAGTGCAAATGTTGTAAATGTTGCATGTTTGCAGATGCAAATTTCCAGATAATATAGCATCTCTGTATTTGGATGTTTGCAATATTAAAAGGTTATAAATGCCAAAAGATATACATATATATATATATATATATAGATAGATAGATAGATAGATAGATAGATAGATAGATAGATAGATAGATGTTGATGCTGCAAATGCCCAAGTGTAAATGTTGTAGAGATATTTGCATCCTAATGTTACCAGATGCAAAAGCTACTTTTCCAGGTAAATTCTCTCCAAATTCCCCATTGAGAATGTTGCAATAGTTGTGGAAAGTGCCAGATGCAAATTAAATTAAATCAATGTTGCAAATTTTCCCAGATGTCAGATACAAGATGTATTACTTGTTGCAAATATTGCAAATGTTGCAATTATCTATATGAATGACAAATAACCAATAGTCTCAAGATGAAAATCATATAAACGTTGTCAAATATATGTAAATGTTGCAAACCTCCAGAAGTAAATGTTGTTCAGGTCCAGATGTACATGTCAATATGTAAATTTTATTTCTCCAGATGATTTGTTTGTTTTTGTAAATGACCAGATAAAAAATGTTGTTAATGTCCCAATGTCAATTGTATTTCTCAACATGTAAATGTTTACAAATGTTGCCAAATGTAAATATCTCTCTAGATGTAAATGTTCTCAATGTTTTGATTTGAATGATCTGTCTATATTTTAATTGTATTTCTCCAGATGTAAATGTTGCAAGTATTGTCAAATGTATGAAATATTGTAAAAATCCAGATATCAAAAGTTGTTAATGTCTCAATGTAAATGTTGTCATTCTTCAGATGTAAAATATATTTCTTCAGATGTCAATTTTGCAATATTGTCAGATATATAATCATATTTGTGTGAAAATGAATGCAACAAATTAGCCTGAGATTTGATTTCCACCTTCCATGCCAATATACACTGTACTATGTGTACATCTCATCTCATTTGAATTTCATAGTTGCCATGCCAACAGAAAAAATAACCTTGACTGAAATTGAGAATTAAGCTATTGGGGTTAGGAGACTCTGATATAGAGTAGAAAGGGAGGTAATCTACATAGATAATGCAGAGTGACAAAGGTTGATATTTGTAATATTACAAAGTTTGTAAAGATACAAATATTTTTTAAAAATTGTATATATTTTCTATATACCATACTAGCATCATGGCCCGGCGTTGCCCGTGCTTGATTCAAAAATCGTACGACTCATACAGCAATCGCTATCACTTGATTTAAAATATTTTTGCCCTTCCTTGCCTTTAAAGCAGTTCCCTTTGCCGTGCTGATGTTGCTACATGCCTTACTTCTTGCCTATCTCACACTGCGAATTTTTTCTAAGCTCTATACTAAACATTAAATCTGTTACAAAAAAAGAACTAAACAAAATGAACACAAAACGATCAGCTTTAAAAAAGGACTCGTAACTGGAAAAACCGAATGAAAAGAGAATGTTAACAACAAATACTTTTTCACACTCAATCCAGTTCTGCAGAATCAGAATCAACATTGAGTTTAAGCAAGCGAATGAGCCAATTGGAGTAAAGTGCCATGCAGATTTAAATTTTTTCCACTTGTGACAAATGCAGCTATCAATTTTTTTGCATGCTAGCATGCTAGTTAACATTCATGTCAGTCAGCTGTTGGCTCTCACGCTGGCCAATAGAATCTTCCTGCCTATTCGTGACAGCCAGCTACAGGCTCTCACTCTGGCCAGTAGAAAATGGGTGCAAATTATATGAAAACTGCCATAGAAGATTATTTCCACTATTGAAGGGAGTTGGGAAATGCAAAGTCAGTCTTGGCCTTCCCGCTAACTTGGAGCATGTGCATATAAATTTTGGTGCAAATCTGTCGAAAATTGCAGCCGTGCATTCGTTATACACACACACACACACATCCTGCCTTTTACAGATAGAGATATATCTGTGTATCATGCGTATTTTGAAGACCTAATTTTGAAGTTAATTTTAAGGGGGTCACATCATACATGAGATATAAAATTAGTGTATGTACAATTAGCCCTCGTTATGCCATTGACCAAAGTATATATCCACTTACTGTAGACAAAAAGTACATCTGTATTTAAAATAAACATGATTTTAATAAAACTGATGTTTTACTTAACTATACCTATTAATAATGCATGTAATATTCACATATTAGTATCATATTATAAAATACAAACATATTGAATAAGCATCTTTTCAATTGTTTACAAGATGTTTAGCTGTTTTTCGTTTGGTTGTTTATGGCTGTACGCATTTACACAATGAGTATAGCATTACTAACAATACTTTTATCATTCTCTTTTACTTTTTTTAATTTAACTAGAAGAAGGGATAAAGAGATAGAGGAAAAGAGGTTAGTCTCTATTGTAATTTGGTCTTTCATAAAAGGAACTCACATGAAACATGAGATACATGATAAAATCTTTTTTTATAAGTGAAAATTTGTGGGTCATGCAAGACACAAGATCGAGCACTACACAAGTATGTATGGTATATTTTAAATGAACAAGTGACAAAATTTCTATTCTACATTTTATTGCCCAAACGTTATTAATAATTCTTTTCAGAATTAAAAAATAAACATGTTCTGTTCAGCAACTGTTGCAAGATATTAATTTTGGTCGGCTGCCAAGAAAGTAGGAAGAGCCCATTTTACTTCCCTGTTTCTCTGGGGAATTTACAACAACCGACTGTTGGTGAGATCTTGGTGCCAAAAAAAATGAACATCATTCACAGTACTAAGAGTAAATGGGAATCAACAGAGTGACATTAGTACTTAAAAGGGAAATTTATAATTGTGTACTGAAAATTGGTCTGAACAAAATTTGGCATTCATTCAGTTTTGTCAGAGGTCAAGAACAAGAAAATTTTTAATAACAGAACAGGCCCTGTCAAATGTATAAGCTAATGATATTGCTAGTAATTTTATTATAAGAATGCACTAAAAATCAGGAAGAAAGTAATTGTAAGTGGTCAGGAATGAAGTCAAGCATTACTAATAAAATAGGGTTCTTATATATTAACTAGAAATATCCGAGAAAATTTCAGTTTGTATTTTCTAATGAAACTGAATTCTTAAGTTAATATTTGAACAGGATCGTTGCAAGTTCTATGACAATAAAATATCTGTAGAAATTCCCCTATCACATTGTTAAATATTCAAGCTTGACAATTTATTGCAATAACAATCACAAATATGAATGCTGATCATTATTTTAAGAAGTAAGGGGGTACAAATGAAAACATTTTAAATTGACATCTTTTTCCATTTCACTGAAACAGATGTTAAATACTTTCTGTCTTCCATTTACATTATTTGGACTGTTGTCCTCATCTTTATTGCCATATTCATGTTTCGGCCATTGTACACTTCGACCTTCTTCAGGAGATGGAATTTTGAACCGAACCCTTTATTTAGTCTACGGGGGTTAGATTGTTCTAATTCCATGTGACATTACTTTGGATATCTCAGCTTTAGTTAATTTGTCTTGATAACTCAAATCTCCAAGTTTTTTGTTCACCTCTGTTGTGTCCAGGTATTGAACTCACAACTCTTTGTGTCAAGTCTCTTTTTGAATCAATCAACCAATGTTTTTATCCACTGGTCACTTCTCTCTTCCTTTCTTTCTTTCTTCTATTTTCTCACTGAAACCAAGTAGCATGTCTGATGATATATTTTCCATCTTTCTGCAATCAAAATGGAATAGTCCATTATTTATGAGGCATTGGCAGGGGGTAATGTTGTCCTAAGTGAGGAACAAGCAGAATTATAATAACGTGCAATATATTACTAAAGTTTCTTTTTTACAGATTTTCAACATTTTGCAGGTTATTTAAAGCCAGAAAATATTCTCAGATTATAAGAATTTTTTTGAGATATTAATGATTTACTGACACAAGTCTTTCCTGATGTAATGGAATAACCTGTCACCCCCGCCCATGAGTAACTACACTATAGGTAGTAACTACCTATAAGTATTGGTAAGTCAACAGACTACGGAGTCTAGCCGAAATCTTTTTGACTGGCAGGTTGAACTCTCTGCCTCTGAGCAGGGAGGAACCTGGATGAGGCTATGCTGAAGGGCAGAGCTTTGTTTGGGGAGGGAGACCAACCTGATCCCATTTATGCAGGTTGTAGGGGCATTTTTTGGCCAAGCCTACAGGCTCGGTGAACCCACGTTAAACCCAGCTTTGTGCCACATGCAACCCTCATAGTGGGACGGCTGAATATTCTAGCTGAAATCTTTTCAGCTACATGGTCGATCTCTCTGCCTTTGTGCAGAGAGGAACCCGGAAGAGGCTTTGCTGAACGGCAGAGTCTCGTTCGGGGAGGGAGACCAACCCGATCCCGTTTATGTGGGTTCTATGGTGAATTATTGCACAAGCCTACGGGCTCGGATACCCCATGGTAAATTTGGTCTTGTGCCACATCTGACCACGTAGGGCAGTTGGCAAATATCCAAGCAGGAATCTTTTTTGTGCTGGTCAAACTCTCTGCCTCCAGACAGAGAGGATCCCCAGATGAGGCTATGTCAAAGGGCAGAGTCTCATCTTGGGAAAAAGCTACCGAACCCCGTTTTATACGGGGTCAACAAGGAATTTTTGGCTGAGCCTACAGGCTCGGATACCCCACTTTAAATTTGGCCCTGTGCCACATGTGGTCACAGGGGGAGGTTAGTAAATATACTAGCTGGGATCTGTTGAGTACAACTTAGACTTATGCGAGAACTACCTCATTACTGGATTGACTTGCGTATGCATAACTGTTACCTTATTTCTTATTGTACTGATTGTTACAATAAACCTTTACTTATTTTATCCACCGTGTTTTTCAAGTATATATTCCTATTAGCATGGAATACTACATTTCCCTTGGACAACATCAGTGGGTTGGAGAGGGGAGATGTGCTTCATGGGCAACAGCTGATCTCTCCTAAAACCCTACCCAGGCCTGCACTCTGGAGAAGATGTAACTCACTGGGTGCAGATCTATGGTCACTCAACACTGAAGGATGCCACATGCACACACTATAGTTCAACTAATACAAGGCCTGAAAGCCACTCAAAGTAGAGGATTACTGAATAAGTTTGTTGTATGGAATTAAGAGGAGGAGATAGAAAATACAGGTTATGAGGATACATAGGATAGATAACAGTTGACCCTAGACTTGAGATTGTAGTGATTGGGGAAATATCCACTTGGGAGTCTGTTCTACAAAGTAGCAGTTTTTGGGAAGAACTTCTTCTTTACCAATGGAATACAAAAAGAAATGAGGGTGATTTGACCTTGTACAAATGGCATGACCGGTCTTGGATGTAAAAGTCTGAAATGGTGGAACTAAGGAATGTAGCTTGTCAGAACATTTTCTGTGGAAAATGTGCTGGCATATCTGGACTGGTACTCCTGCTGATTTTTAACAAAATTCAAACAAGAATCTGCAATGTTATTGGTCCTGGCCTGGCATCCCAGCTTCAGTCATTTTTTGATAAATGGGTCCAGTTGAAACCCACTTGAAAGTCAAATAGTTTGATATTTTGCAGTGTGTGTAAGTGAGATTGACATTGACATTTTGAAATGTGTACAAGTGAGTTTGACATTTTGAAATGTGTACAAGTGAGATCGACATTTTGAAATGTGTACAAGTGAGATCAACATTTTGAAATGTGTACAAGTCAGTTTGACATTTTGAAATGTGTACAAGAGATATCGACATTATGTAGTGTATACAAGTGAGTTTGACATTTTGAGGTGTGTACAAGTGAGATTGACATTTTGAAATGTGTACAAGTGAGTTTGACATTATGAAGTGCATACAAGTGAGTTTGACATTTTGAAGTGTGTTCAAGTGAGATCGACATTTTGAAGTTTTTGTCACATCTATGAAATTCAAATGATCGATTTCTCGAAAGGATGATGACCTTTGATGAGAAATGGGACCTTTATGACAATTGTAAATAATTGGCTCAATGGCATGATTATAATAGAAGCCCTAAACACAGTTAAGCAAAATGCAACCAAAACTGGTTAATCTGTATGGTTCAATTCTGCCACATGTTGCCAGGATGACACTGAAGAAGCTCACCAACTTGGGATACAAGACTTTACCATATTCACCCTATTCCCCGGAACTCTCACCCATCCACTATCACTTTTTTCGAAGGTCTTAACAATTTTTTAGGCCTACAAATATTCCATTACAAAGAAGATGTAGAAACTGCATTGAAAGATTTCTTGACATCTAAATCTTTACAGTCTTATAGTAAAACCATAAATAAACTTGTAACTCAATAATAGAAAAAGTATAGGTGTTCAGTGTTGTTATTTTGACTGATTTAAACACTTTTTAAATATATTAATTCAGGAATAAATGTTGATTCTAAAATTGGACATTATTTTCCAAACAACCTAATTTCAACTCAGTTCAGCTGATTTTCATGATTCATGATTTTGATATCTATAGAGTCTGAGTCCTGGGTATGATGATAAACTACATCTGGCAGCAAGGCCTCTGATCAGGAGATTGGGGCTTTTGGGGAGCATGGAACCACCACTTAATTGATGTTGTTCCCAAATTCATCCTGACCCAGGGTGGTAGCACCCATTAGGGTCTCAGCTATGGGCAAATAATGAAACCCACAAACAAAAGCAAAACACTATGAAGGTATAAAAAATACATTTTTCATAATAAAAAAAGCCAGCAATACATTTTTCTTTCAAAAATTATCAACAATACCCATTTATCGTAAAATGATCAACAATAAATTTTAGCTGTAGTTGAAGGCATACAATTGCATTCAAAATATTTACATTTCAGCATTAAATAAACTATATGAAAAAACTCTTTCATGACATTAGGCCATATAACATGCAACAATTTCTTAAAATAATCAAACTGTATTCCAAAATATAACTTCAACAAAACTACAACATAAAACACACATATCAATGCCTTTAGTAATTATGTCCACACAGACATGTATATGTATGCACAAAAGCTGAGTATCATCTACCATGTATTCAATTGTGAAAGCAGAATAAGATATATCATATTTTTATTACTTCAAAGCTCACAAGAAAATTCAATTTCAATATTAAGTAAGGAGTTGATATGCTGTTAAATAAACAAAACTAATTATAGGGTCTGGACACCACATATACACACCTGGGTATCTGTGCTGGGTTTCTCTTGTTTAAAAGACACAGGAATTGCAGGGCTTTTGAAAGCCTAGCGCTACTAAATTTTGTATTTCACTATCTATGGCATTCAGATTCAAAGTTAGAAGAAAGTAAACTCAGAACAGTGCAGTGATAAGCTTTCAAAAGCAGCCCAATTCGTTACTTGTTAGCTTAATCTGGCAACTATGGATTTGAATCATTCAGTCTGCTCTTCCCAGTTCCAGACCCTGTTAAGATCAACTATTTGGTTGGATTATTAAATCTCATAAGTCATATGGACATATGGCTCAATGGAGAACATCCATAATACAAGATCTCCAGTTGAAAATTAAAATCATATGTAAGAATCATAATAATAATATTACATTATTTTTCTTTTAATTGAATTTGCCCTATGTAAGGCAGTAAAGCCACTAAGACACAAAGAGTTACTGGATGTAAGAGAATTATCAAACAGAAGCATTATTGAGGAGCAAGAACAATAAAAGGGTAATCAAGAAGACAGTAGATAACAACTGACATTGCGTTTAAATTTTTGAAGATCAGACTTGTCTGGAAAGCAAAAAGCCAAAAGAGAATTCCATAAGCAAGAAGTGTGAGAGAAGAAACTGTTAGCATTAAACATATGGTTACATCTTGGCCAATTCAATTGTAAATCGATGAGACCTTGTTGCTAATCTAGTACTGTGCTTAAATTTGTAAAGTCTAGGTACCATAGTGAAGAGCTTATCTGAAGAATTACCATGACGACATTTGTAGAAAAGGCACAGGGAAGCAACTTCACAGTGGTGGGAAATGGAGTGACACTGAAATACCATATCAGGACCAATAATATTGCTGATTCTTTGGATTTTATCAGGAATCTAAATATAGTGATTTTCCAATCATAGCTTAGATGTGGCACAAGGCCGAAAGTATGGGGCACCCAGTGAGTATTGAACTCACTACTCAGTCGTAATTGTTTTAGCGAGACAAGCTTTCTAACCATTACACCACCTCGAGGTGCCCGAAGAATCTAAATATAATGTAGATGCACTGAACCATATGTGGCTATAATATTCAAGGTATGGACGAATGGAAGACTTACAGATATGTAAGATAGATTCAGGAGAGAAAAATTGTCTCACATGACACAGTGAACTTGGTGGCAGACCTAGCAATGGATTCAATATAGTCTTTCAACTTCATGTCAGTTGAGAATGTTAGCCTGACAAGGCACAACAAATCAATCTCCTGGACGAAAGCATCAGCTATGTTGCTTGAAAGGTGTCTCTCAGATGAGTAATAGAGAGCAGTTTAGTGTTGGAGGTGTTAAAATTAACAAGTTATTCTTTGCCTCAGTTAACAACTGACTGTAGGTTTTTTTTTTAAATCGGTTGCCAATTTGACCTTAGCAGTCTGATCAGACATACTTTAGAGACAGGAGTAAATGGTTGCGTCATGAGCATAGATACCAAATTGAGAACTGATGTCATCTGGAAGGTCATTGATGAAGATTCAGAACAAAGTAGGACCAAAGATGGAGCCCTGGAGTACACCTGCATTAGTATGAAAGGATCTAGAAGGGTGGCCATTCAAGACAACTTTCATTTCATGATTAGATAAGAATGAATGAATCAATTCAAAAATTCATCCAGAGACACCATAATGTTTCAAAGAATGATATGCCAATTTCCATTCAGACTGATGTTCTCATCTTTGTTGTTATTATCCCAATGTTTGTGCATTTTGTCTCATTTCATGTGATTGTCAATCCAGGTAAACCACAGGTAATTTCAAAACTGAGCTCTTTATTTAATGTAAGGGGATAGATTGTTCTCAACATACTGTTCATGTCTGGGAATATCTCACCTAGTTCTTATTTAGTGGATATTGTTTGCCCTGTTAATCTAATTTAATCAGTGGGGGGTGGGGGGTAATTTTTTTTCCAAAGTGTTAACTCCATATTTGTAGATTCCTGATAGAAAAACCTATGCTGAAAGTCGATCAGGAAATTCTGTTTTGCCAAGGTTGACCAAAGAAACAGCTGCAGCTGAGAAAAAAAACAAAACCAAAAAACATTCAACTCATGTAGCAATCACCTTTTTTTTCAAGTACTACTTAGTTACATAATTTACATGCGGAATATTACCCTCATTTTTGTTGTTTTAGTACTGCTTAGATATTGCTCTCCCCATTTCCACTGAGTGAATTTAGTACTATAGTGATTGTGAGTTCAATCCCTGGTCTAGACTTAGACTAATGGTGTGTCTAGAGTTGTGTTAGTCTTGACACACCAGAGCTGTTATGGCTCCAGTATATGTTTTACCCCTTGGACCCTAATGTGTTACAGGATTCCTGACATGATAGTAAATATTCCATTATGTCTCTCAGAATTTCATGTTACTTCCCTGAACCTAACCATGTCATTGAAGGACAGGCACACCATGGATCTCTGTTCATAAGTAGTGCGAGAGTTTATTGGCCAGCAATTGAGAGAGTTTTTTTTTTTTTTAAGTTTGAATGTCAAGGTAACAAAGGTGACTTTGATGTCACATCTAGATCCTTGAGAAAACACTCTATCTAACACTGAGCAGAGTGGTTTGCCTGATTTGAAGGCATTTCTAAGGTTATGTGCTGCTTTTATCCAAACCTGTCACCACATCATGCACATTTGGCTGTGATGCATGTGCCTTGTATACCCTTATCAGACAGGATGTCATGATGGGTACATTGGGCTTTATATATTTGTATCCCAGACTCACTTTGTTAGCATGCTTCTCTCTCTCTCAATATTAACAATTGTAATAAAAGAATTTTGAATGCTATGATCATTTGTTTCTGGAATATTCATTTTCACTTAATAGCATTAACTCTTTGAGCCTTGCATTCCTGAACAATTTAAACCCTTCTGCCTGAGCTCCTGAGTCAAAATTTGCAAATAATTTTTATGTAATGTTTCAAGGTATATATAAAAATAGTTACAAGTGTTTACCCACCATTCAACAAGTGGCAGGGCATTATGTCATTTGTCTCTACTACTGGTAAAGTGGTGGTCAGGGCTTAAAGGGTTAATAATAAAAGCAACTCTGACAGCATTTCCACCACTGATGTAACATTATTGTCAATTTTGGGGAATTTTTTAAATAAGGAATTATCATTATTATTATTATTATTATTATTATTATTATTATTATTATATGCTTTACTATTTGGACCAATATGTTCATCTTGGTTGTTATACTTGAAATGTCTGTTCTACTCTCCAACCATCTTCAGGTGTCTACCTTCAGAGTGTGCAACCTATTTTCTCTCATTCCACCATTCTATCTTTTTTCTAACTTTTCTTTTTTTTTAAGTTTGAAGGTTGAAGTAACCATGGTGACTTTGATATCACATATAGATCCTTGCGAAAACCCTCAGTTGGAGACTGTCTGACCAGAGTGGGTTACCTAAAATGAAGATATTTCTAAAGTTATACATTGCTTTTATCAAAACCTGTCATCATATCATGCACATTTGGCTGTGATGAATGTACCTGTTATACCCTTATCATCAAACTGGGTATCATGATAGGTACATTAGTAATGGTAATGGTAATATTAGCGATTTCCTTATAAGGAAATATTTAGCTTTCATTGACCGAGCAGCCAGTACTGCATTCAGCTTAAATTTATAAAAACATTTTTCAGGAAAATAGGTTTCTCAAGTCCAGTAGCTGTTATCACTCTTTCCAGCATTGATGGCAGTTTCCTTCCTAGACTTTTACTTGAAGTACTGTAGAATGTCAACATCATGTTTATGTTATTATTTTCTCTTCAAGTTACATGTGCTATCCATTTTAGTTGTTGCTGCTGTTGAAAGTCCTCAAGTGATGTGGTTTCTGTTATTTGTTACAGTTCTTTCTTTGTGATTCTGTAGCACCAGTTCACAAGGTTTGACGTAGTGTTGTCTTCCCCAAGATCCAATGGCTTCACTCGCTCAAAGCCATATGTAACCATTGATCTGAGCTGCTCTCTCAATCAATAATAATAATAATAATATCTACCTATGTGTTTTTTAAAAAATCAGCTTTCTCTTACTTTATTTTCTAATTTTATAAAAAAAAAACAATAAGAAAATGTATGAAATACTTCTTTATTGCTGACAGTCAATATTAAATAAAATGGTCAAGGGGAAATAACTCTGTTGTTTTGAGTTGTTTCCCTTGCAATACAAGCGCCATTAACTACGCCTTGTTGTGGCCAGTTATTGAACTCGCGATTCTTTGAGTCAAGTCACTTTTGGTCCGTACTTTAACCAACGATTTTATCCACTGGACCATGTGTCGTAAAACATATTCTTTTTTCTAACTATGTACCTGAGTCTTCCATATCAATGTATATAAATATTTTTCAGATTTATATATTTATCTCTATTTTCAATATGTTCTTACTTATCTATCTATCTATCTATCTATCTATCTATCTATCTATCTATCTATCTATCTATCTATATCTGTCTCTTTCCATGTCTTTCTCTCTCTCTCTCTCTCTATATATATATATATATATATATATATATATATATATATCTGTCTACTTGCAACATGTTCATATCTATCTATCTATCTATCTATCTATCTATCTATCTCATTCTTTTCAGATCTGTATAAGTCATTTCATATCTATCTATCTGCATTTTTCATATCTATCTTATTTTTTCTATCTCTCTATCTCATTTTTTCCATACATACATATATATATATATATTAGTCACTTCATGTCTGCTTGTGAGAAATACAGTCCCCAATTAATCAAGAAAGACATAAACCAGAAGAATGGCATAGATATACAGATTTAAATGTAAAGCCCCGTACTTGAGAGTAAAAGTCAATTTTTTATCACAGGTTTTTAAAGAAAATTTCTGAGCCTTTCTCATTAGTGCTGTGAGGGAGACAATTTTTCAGTAGCCATTTGTGCAGCGTCTAGCTTGTCCAGAGATACACAACTGCTTCTCGTTAGAAAGGCCTGACCGCCTGCAAATGGCAAGGGAGGGAACTCTAACAAGAAAAGAACGTTATTATTTCCCTTGTTCATTTGATTTTTTTTTTCTTTTTCGTCTTAATTAATAAAAATAACTTTCAACGCATTGTTCAATATTCTAGATTGGTAGTAAAAAATGAAAGTAAATACTACTAATAAAAAATAATTATAAAAAAAAATAATGGTTGATGATGCTTCATCTAAAAGTTAAACTGAAAGTAAAATGACGCTTTCTAGGCAAGAAATATTTCTAGTTAGTCTACAACTCCCCATTATAGGCATTTATTATATCCATGATATACTAAAACCTTAATGCAATGAACAGAATGGAATAACTGAAAGAAAGGGATGACAAAAATGCATTATTCTCAAAGAAACTTTATATACCCCTATGCAGTGCTGGATTACTTTTGATTGGGGCTAGGAGACAGAGTCACTAACTCGCCCACAACCGCCTTGAATTTTTTTTTTTTACTTATGGTATATTTTAGTGACATTTAGATAGCTTGAAACTAGAATAGCTATATTTTGTTTGTCAAAATAAATATTCTTTAAGAAATATCCCTATTTTACTATTTATTGCAAACCAAATTAACACATATTTCAACACAACCATAATAAAAAGAACAAATTTTTTATAACCAACATTATAACAATAAAACAATCAAAATAAATATGAGTTTATCATTTCAGTTTATGAAACTATTTAGAAGTTATGACATTTAGAAAATTAAAATCATTGCTTTATAAAAAATTTTAAGATTTAAACATTCTGAACTAAAATCAAAGATGTCATCTACTTGAAACACAATGACACAAACTAAAACATTCTTTTCCTTGCTTTGCTTCCTACAAAGTCAAATAAATATGAGTTTGTCATATTAATATCATTTCAGATGATGAAACTATTCAGAAGTTATAACATCTGTAAAATTGAAACCATTGCTGTATAAAAAGCTTGAGGGACCCTAAGTTGCAGCCAATACTAGCCTAAAGGATAATCTGCACCTGTGACGCAGGATGCAGCTGATAGTAGTGTAAATGATAATCTGGACCTGAGACCTAGGCTGCAGCCAATACTAGCCTAAAGGATAATTTGGACCTGGTACCTAGACTGCAGCCTATACCAGCCTAAAGTATGACAGTGTCATTAATACAGACTGCTGAGTGTGATTGATTCTAATTTATTCCTTTAATTTTACAAAATGTTTTTAAAAAAAGACATCCATTTCTTTTCTGAAGAAAAAAATTATAATGAATATAAGAGCAGACTGGATTTAGCAGAGAACAGCAGAGATTGGCCACATTCAGGAGATGAGCTCAGATAATAAAACTGAACTGTTTGTTAATAAATTGGATCAAGTATTCCTACAGGATAACAATTGGTGCAGTGGAAGCATGCTGGGCTCATAACCCAGAGGTCTTTAGAATGAAACTAAGCTCTGTTACCAAGTGTAAGAGCAGTACAGTTATTTAAGCACCATACATAATACACACTTGAGCGATTATGTCTCTTTTGATTTGTAACTGACTAGGCAGAAGATTTTCTATCAGCAGGTTGCCATTTCTTTCTGCTGTAGACTGGTTGCTAACCAAGGCTATAGGATCCAGCCCGTTCTGCTATATCAACCCATAGCTGGAGAAAGAAGAGATGGATACATACCTTTCCCAAGGTTATTTGCGTGTAAGTGAATGTAATGAACCTGACTGGAATTCAAACTCAACTCTCCAATTTTTAATTCCAAGCTGCTAGACATTTCACTACAATGTCCAAGAGCAGATACAAAATCCAAAAGAAGGGAATAGCAACAGTAATGTCTTGTTCAGTGACAGGGATTGACCAGGCACCTGATACAAAAAAGCTGACAAATGAGAAATTGGCAGAGCTTAAATACAGTTCCAGGATTGAACCACTTTTAACCAGCAGCAGTGAGATGCTTCCTGCTGCTGATTTAAATGCAAAAAATACTGCTCCAGGAATGAAACATTTTTAACCAGCAGGGGTGCCAAGCCTCCTGTTGCTGATTTAAATACAATTAGCTTCTATGGAGATCTAACAACAAATGTTCCCCATTTTCTAAAGCAAATGATGTTTACATGTATGATCTTCCTTAGTGAAAATTGCCAATTGTTTAAGATGCTGCAGACAAAAGGCTACAAAATCCAAGTAACTATGTGATACTATGGTCACCCACATAGAAGATATTGAGGCATGGCTTGGTTTGGTTTATTTTGTTTTACGGCATATCAACCTCAATGGGTTATTTAATGCTGACAACATTTTTTATTGCTGGCAATATTTTGTTTTGTCAAAAATCTGTTTCTGTTTCTTCAGAATTGTATTGCTGGTAATAATTTTTTTCAAAAAAGTATTGCTGGTAATAGTTTACTATTTGCCCATAGCTGGGACCCTAACAGGTGCTACCACCCTGGATCTGGGTGAACCTGGGAACACCAGCAATTAAGAGGTGGTTCCACACTCCTCAAAATCCCCTGATCAGAGGCCTTGCTGCTGGATGTAGTTTATCATCTTACCCTGGGCACGGATGTAGTTTAATGTCTTACCCAGGACGATGGAGGCACATTGGAGTAATGGCTGGCAACTCGGAGTTCAAATTTCAGTCAAGTTCATTAAATTCACTTAAATGCTTGAGAAAGACATGAATTTATGTCTTCTCCCCCCTGTTATTGGTAAAATAGCAGGACAGATTGGGTCCTATAGCCTTATGTGCCAACCAGTCTAAGAGAAGGAGAATTCTGAATTCAAATCCTGAGGGCCTAGTGTACAGACTAAGTTAGATCCACACTATGGTCTTCAACTGCCAGTCAACAGCCTGGAGAGGAGATGGGCGCCACCAAGCTATCTGAAATTCCACTGAAAGGATCCTGAGGAAGGAGAATCAATTCAAACTGGATTGTGTTATCCTAAAAGTGTGTATACGTGTGGTTGGGTACTATTTGTGAGTCCAAATTCCCATGGAAACTTCTATGAAATTTGATCCGAATAAATATGACCTCTGCTATGCTCACTCAGCTTCCATTCGGATGCAGCAGGTTCTTTTGACAGAACCAGCTCAACCAACCAGGTAAATGTCACAACAAGTACAAGTGAGTACTCACATAGAAGAGGAAGAGGCAAGTGTTTCGGTTTGATGGATCAGCAGATAATTCCTTTTGAAGTTCAGTTTTCTAAGTGACATCCAATTTGATTGTAGGGTAACACACGAGTAAAGGGGTAGATGAGGAATATTTAGAGATCAAGTGACAACAAAACCAAAAATCCAGGTCTATATTAACAATAATGCCTAGGATCAAAGCAAGTACTTGTCTGCTATTGGCAGCAGACAAACAAGTCTATGTGACAGTTTCAAAGCCTCCATTTTGTATTTGCCAGTCGCCACATCAGGATGAGTAGAAGTTGGTGGAGGGTGGGATTGAGCTGACTTAGCAAAAATTGTTCCAAGTATAACAAGCAGGCAACACCCTGAATTAAACATCTATATGTAATATTGAAAACAGGGATTGCTTTCTTATTTGTAACATTTTTTTTTTTTAATGTTACCTTGTCTGCATGGGGTATGCCCTTCCACAGGTTTTGTCAAACACTGACAAAATCAAAGAATGGACTACAATATGGGGTGGTCATTAGCCGATCAGTGGAAAATCCTGGTTATGTATGTTGTTTTCTCAAACTGTACCCATACAGCAACAGTCATTGGTAAGTAAGGGGAGGTTACTCAGCCATTTAATAGTTATCCTTCTTTGATACAAGCTTTCTCTTTGTGCAAGAGAGAATGTGAGTAAACAAATGAGAAAAAAATGAAGCACAAATTTTAATAAATGTTTTTAACTCACTCAAAAACTTATAGAAACCACATACATCCTTTTAAATGTTTTACTATTTATTTTAGATTGTTAGTGCAAGCTTAATGATAAATTTTTGCATGAAGTCTTATAGTACACTATACTTTACTTCATTTCTTTTCTGTAATAAAATTTTTTTCTTATCATTTAAGTTCATAAAGAATTCTGCAAGAAACATGTCAAAATAGTTATAAAATTTCCTATTATGAAATCCTCCTCCTTATAAAATAATTCCTCTTGCAGAATCATTCTTTTTATATAACCGTTCTTCTCATGTAATCATTTGTCTTATGTAATCCTTTCTTTTATATAATCACCCACCTTACATAATCATTCTTCCTATATAATCCTTCCTCTTATGCAATCATTCCTCTTATATAATCATTGTTTTTATATAATTGCTCTTATTATGTAATCCTTCCTTTTATCAAATCCTCATGTAATCATTCATCTTGTGTAATCCTTCCCATTACACAATCCTTCCTCTCATATAATCTGATGTAATGAATACACCTGGGTTCCCATCACAGTAATATGATTGTCTGGTGTCAGCCATAAATACAGACTGATGTGGAGGTACAGAAGGACACCTATTGGCTATGCCTATAGTCTTTGTCTATTGACTACGTCTATTGCCTACCACTACAACAAGGACCCGTCCATTATGGTTACCTGCTAGATTGTTCTACTCAGTTACAGTAGTCCAAAAACTACTTTGCTACTTTGAACAAATATATCCCTTTCCGGGACATATCATAATCCATCTCTTTATGCAATCATTTCTCTTACATAATCATTTCTCTTACATAATTAATCTCCTTATGAAATCCTTGCATTTACACAATCCTTACTCTTAGGCAATCCTTCCACTTATGTGCTACTTTCTTTTATGCAATCCCCCCTCTTCTATCATTGCTAATATATAATCATTCATTTTATATATTTCCTCTTCTTATGCAATCCTTCCTCTTATTCAATCTTTCCCATAACACAATCCTTCCTCTTATATAGTTCTTCTTCTTATGTAAGCCTTCTTCTCATGTAATCCTTCCTATTATGTAATCCTTCCTCTGAATCAATCTGTCCTCTTGAAATCAGAGGCTGTAAACATTTCTATTGTTTTTCATACAGACTTTTGTACAAGATTGAAATCATCTCTTTTTTCTATTTATTCTTCTTTTTTCCAGATTGTGACGACTCTAGCTATGATGGTAACCATCACATTTATTTTTTGTCCTTGAGTAATTCAAATTTAGATCAATATGTGTCAATAATAATTATAATTTAGTTATAGAAACATGTTTTCCTTCATCTTTTGTTTTCTTTGCATGGTAGAATGAAGAAATAATGAAGGGGTTTTCCTATGTATATGTCTTTAAAATCTTTTACTGTCAATATAGACTGTGTTGTCATGAAGTTATTATTTATCTACAACACTAATATACATCCAAAACAAATCTCAAAGTATTGTTCTAATGAAACTACGAGAATTGCACTCATCATAATTAATAAGAAACTTGTTTTTGCATTCATCAGTGATACAAAATGTTATCCTTCAAGAATGCAAAACATTTTAAAATGGGTACTCTCAAAATACTAGAACTTTATTCAAGAGATTATAAAATTGGGCAGTATGAAAAGGACAGTAGTGCTAATAGTCCTTTAAGTACTGTGAACTGTTCTGAAATTACTCTAAAGAAAACTAGAAAAAAAATCAAATTAATATAAATCTCTTTCGAGGTTGACTACAGATTGTTAAGCTCACTAGGGAGAAAAATTTGCTCAAGTAATTACTCACCCAATCTCTTCTTCCATATCTTCCATAATGACATGTCAGTGACAAGAACCTTTTTGCTAAGATATTTAGCGCTGAAAGACAGTGCAAGGAGAATTGAATTCATGCCTTTACTCTTTTCTCTGCATTATATTTAAGTGAATTCCAATGCTGCCAAAAGATTCACAAATGAAAAAATTATCAGGATGAAATAATCAAAAAATGGTTAATTTTGTTTAAATTCCAGTATATATTTCACAATAAATTACAAAATACAGAAATCCTGCAAGCATGTTCCTCCCAAAATAGAATAGTTCCTGTAAATCTGTGTTATAATTTTCCAACTTCCTGTAGTCAAAGTAATTTGGTGTTTGTTAGTCAAGTTGTTGGTATACTCCAACAGGAAATCATTTTTTGTGGAAAGTTTACATTAACTCATTCCCAGTGTATTTTTCTAATAAATTATTTGCAATGTTTTTTATAGTAAATTTTTTGTGATGCATTTTTTAATAAATTATTTACGATATATTTTTATAAGAAATCATTTACAATGCATTTTTATAAATCATTTACAATATATTTTCATAATAATTCATTTGCAAGGCATTTTTAATAAGAGATTGTTCACAAAGCATACATATATAAAATTGTTTGCAATGAATTTTTGTAATAAATCATTTACAGAGCATTTTTATAGCGAATCATTTGAATGGCATTTTATAATGGATTTTTTGATAAATCATTTGTAATGACATTGTATACCAAATCACTTGCAATGTATTTTACAATAAATTATTTGCAATGACTTTTTATAGTAAATTTTATAAATCATTTGTAATGACATTTTATAGTAAATTTTATAAGTCATTTGCAAAGACTTTTTATAGTAAATTTTATAATAAACCATTTGCAATGACTTTTTATAGTAAATCATTTGCAATGAATTTTTATAATAAATAATTTGTAATGCATTTTTGTAATAAATTAATAGCAATGCATTTTTATAATAAATTAATAGCAATGCATTTTTTGATAAATCATTCCTAATGAAACTATATAGTAAATCAGTTACAAGTTGTTTTATAATAAATCATCTGTAATGTATTTTATAATAAAATATTTACAATGTATTTTCAACATAAAACTTTTACAATGTTTTTTCATTGAAAATAATTTGTTATGAATTTCTATAGTAAATCATTTACTATACATTTTTATAATAAATTGTTTACAATGAATTTTTATAAACCATTTGCAATGCATTTTTATAATTTACAGGGTCTTTTAATAATAAATCATTTGTAATGAATTTTATCTTCTATTTATAATTAAGTCTTTAATCTTTTGACAATGTCACCAGAATTTTTAATGTGCAACATTAAGTGTCCCAGGAAAAGGGGTAAAAGCTCTTGCAAATCTTTTCTCCAGTCTATAGGGAGCACATCCAATCCCACATATGATGGATCATAAAGAAATGCTTGCTTTGATTGTAGTCTACAAAAAACTCAAAGCAAGCATTCTTATGTAATTTATCATATCTCAGATTGAAAGTACTCTTCCAACACTGGAGAAAATTACAAAATAATTTTAACCCCATTAATTGGAATAAAGTAAATTATTTGCAAAACATTCAAATGCATTTTTATAATAAACCATTTTCAATGCATTTCTAGAGAAAATCATTTAAATTAGATTTCTATAGTAAATCATTTGCAATGCATTTTCATAATAAATCATTTGCAATGCATTTCTGTAGTAAATCATTTACAATGCATTTCTATAGCAAATTATTTACAATGCATTTTTACAATAAATTGTTGGTAATAGCATTAGTTAGTAAATCATTTACCATGCATTTTTATAATAAATCATTTGCAATAGATTTCTATAGTAAATCATTTGCAATGCATTTTTATATTAAATCATTTGCAATGCATTTTTATAATTATTTTGCAATACATTTCTACAGTAAATCATTTGCAATGAATTTTTATAATAAAACATTCATAACATATTTTTATAACAAATCATTTGCTATACATTTCTATAGCAAATCATTTACCATGAATTTTTATAATAAATCATTTGCAATGTATTTGCAATGCATTAATTTAGTGAATCATTTATAGTATATTTTTATAATAAATCATTTGCAGTGCAATTCTATAGTAAATTGCTTACAATATAATTCTATAAAAAGCCATTTGAAAACTATCATTTGAAAACTGTTTACAATGTTTGTTTTTTTTTTAAATTACACTTATGTTTTGGTAATAAATAATTTTCCTGTGAATTTTACTGTCCAGTCTTGTTCGTAGCAATTCATTCACCTTGGTTTCTATAGGAGAAGATTTAAAAATTTTATCAAGAAATCATTTGAAATAAACTTTCAGATAATATTCTGATAAATAACTATATTTTATGCCACTTATATTTAAAGAACACAAATCCTGTAACACCATTATATACATGTTATATATATATATTCTAGAAAGAAAATTCGGATTGCCAACACACAAACAGAATGTCTCATATCGAGAATATTCCACATTGAACATGAAGAAAAATTAATTATTTTTAATAATATGTAAAAATCTCCACTTTCACCTGAAGACGGTTTAAACGAGACCAGACCAGAAACACGTGTCGTGAAATTATGTAAAAAAAAAGTATAATATTTTTTCTCAATAAATCCACATTACAACCAAAAACGTTTGCGGCACCCTCTTCTTTTTAATATATATATATATATATATATATATATATATATATATATATATATATATATATATATATATATATATATTATATATATATAATATATTCCAATAACCAACAATTACTATTCTTAAAAAGTGCTCAATACAAAGTAGAGCAGATATAATTATTATTTATAAAAAAATTATAACATAAGTATGTTATAAAATCACTACAAAATAGCCATTTTGTAGTGATTTTTATTTTTTACTTATGTTATAATTTTTTAAGTAAATATATATATATATATATATATATATATATATATATACATACATATCTATATATATATATATATATATATATATACATATATATATATATACATACATACATATATATATATATATATATATATATATATATATATATATACACATACATACATATATATATACATATATACATACATACATATATATATATATATATATATATATACATTTATATATACATACATACATATATATATATATATACATACATATATATATGTGTGTGTGTGTATATATAATTAAAAATATATATATATATAAATATATATAAATATAAATATATTATATATATATATATATATATATATATATATATATATATATATATATAAATAAATAATTATATATATATATATATATATATATATATATATATATATATATATGTATGTATATATATATAAAATAAATAATTATATATATATATATATATATAATTATTTATTTGAAAATTATAACATAAATATGTTATAAAATCACTACAAAAATAGCCATTTTGTTTCAACACCTCTGGTGTTTTATCAAGTAATGATGTTGAATATAGAATAAAGGGTTTTAAAAGGTTCAAATCAATTAACGACCCCTTGCAAGGGTAAAAGCTGTTACATAAGCTGGAATGACTAATCAAAATACAAATATGCAAGAATTCAAAAAACTTGACAAAAAACTAAGGCATTAAATAGTTATTATAATCTTTGTTTGTTGTCAAGTTTTTTGATGAATACAACAGACAAGGTGCTTTTATTTTAGTTTTTTATTTAGTTTTTTATAAAATTTCTCATGCGATCTAATAATTTTTTTCTAAAAATAATGGAAGCCTTATTAATAAAAACAAAAAAAAACACTTTGAACATGGACACAATATTTTGACCGTGTTTTGAAAAATGAAAGCATTTTATAAAATATATATACAACAAACTATTTCTTATTTAACAGTTAAAATATTCAATCCTTGAAAATGGCTAAATGTATAACTGAAAGAGCTTGGATAAAAAGAACATTCAGATAGTTTTTATATAATTTATCATCTGAAAAGAAAAAAAAAAATTATTAGATTGCATGAGAAATTGTATAAAAGACTAAATAAAAGCACCTTGTTTGTTGTATTCAATGAAATGTTCATGAAAAGAAAGATTGCTGCCTAAATACACAAATATATATATTGACCACTAATATTATCAATATATATATATATATATATATATATATATATATATATATATATATATATATATATATATATATATATATATATAATATTTATTTGCAGTCAAATTCATCAGTTGTCCAGTTTGTCTCCTACCCTCACATATGCATACATATGCTCACAGTATTCTTATAACTTCTTGAATTTCAGCGTTTGCTTTCACTCAAGGCTGTTTTGTCGACATCATCCTCTGCTTTATGTGCCATGTCCCCTCAGGATGTAGGCGATCATGGCTCTCCACAACTTCCTGTCTTTTGTAGCACTTAATAACTTTTGTCTTTCTGTTATTTCTTCAAAACCCTGTTCCTTTCATCCATTTACTCAGGCTTACTAAGTATGACATGCACTGCTTTCCTCTGTCTCTCTTGCCTTCAATCTGTCATGTCAGTGTCAAATTTTCCAAGCCCTCTTTCCTCATTATGTGCCCTAGAAAACTCAACTGTCTCTTCCTGATGTTAAGTATTAGTTTCCTTTTTATTTCCATTTTCTCTAAAATTTTGGAATTGCTCACATGTTCAATCCATGATATCCTCAGCATCCTTCTGTACAACCACATTGCTTTAAGTTGTTTCTTCATCTTTGAGGAGATTGTCCAGATTGTTTCTAATGAAATTTTCCTATTTCTTAGTACTTAGCTTTTGGAATGCATCTTTGGCTATCTCAATATGCCTTCAGATTTCATGGTCGCTCTTCTTGTCCTCTGTTAAAGCACTTCCTAGATATTTAAATTTTTGTAATTGTTTCATCTTTATACTTTAGGCTCATCCTTTTGCTAACAACCATACATTCCAACATCTTGCAGTTGATGACTAATCCTTTCTTCTCGATTTCCTTCATTACATTCTGTAGGAGTTTTTGTCATTTTCTTTCCATCTCCGATCTTTGAGAAAAAAATAATGAAACTTGATATAATGACACCACAAGAATCTTCTAAGACATTACAGCAAGACATAATCATCTTTTAGCATTTCAGTTTAATTTGTAGCTTGACATGGGCTCTTGTTATATTCTGTGCTAATAGGAATATATATTTGACAAACACGGGGGATAAAATAAGTAAAGGTTTTTTTTGTAACAACCAGTACAATAAGAAATAAGTTAACAGTTATGCGCACGATCGTCGCAAGTCAATCCAGTAGTGAGTGCTGCTATTGGAAAGTCAATAGTTCTTGCGTATGTCTGAGTTGTACTCAACAGATCTCAGCTAGACTCCTGTAGTCCGGATACTTATAGGTTGTTACTACCTATAGTGTAGGCACTCATGGGGGTGACAGGTTATTCCATTATATCAATTCTGCTATGTATTTAGAGATTTTTGATAAAATACAAAGAAGGAACTGAAATGTTATTGATCCTGACATGGCATCTCGACTCCAATCAGTTACTGACCACAATAACATAGCTTCCCTGTGCCTTTTCTATAAATATTTTCATGGAAATTGTTCAGTATGTCTATATTTCTGAGATGAGGTATTATGTACACTATTTACATTATTTGGACTATTGTTTGTCATTATTTGGACTATTATTATGTACACTATTTACATTATTTGGACTATTGTTTGTCACCATATTTATGACATTTCGGATGTTGTACTCTCCAACCATCTTCAGGTGGTTGGAATGTCGAACTGAACCCTTTCTTTCGCTTACTGGGGTAGACTGTTCTAGTTCCATGTGCCATGTTTAATGGATGTCAGTTGTCAGTTATCTCCTGCTAATTCTCCTCTCCAAGTTCTCCACAGCCTTAACTGGGTATTGAACTCACACTGTTTGGGTCCTGTCACTGGCTCTAACACCTTTATCAACTGTGCCATGTGTCCTTGAGGAAATGGAAATTGTTCTAATGAGATTCCCTCTTTGGTACCTAGACTTTATGAATTTAAACATACTATATAGATTGGTAGCAATGTATCACCATCTTACAGCTTAAATGGCTAGATGTAAATGGAAGTTCTATGCTAACAATTTCTTGTCTCGCACTTTTCACTTATCGAACTTTCTTTTGGCTTCTTGCTTTCCAGTCGACTTTGATCTTCAAAAACTTAGATGCAATGTCAATCATTATTTCTATTTTTTTAATTCTCGTTCTTTTATTGTTTTCTTTCCTTATTTATGTTATTGGTTTTAATCAAGCATCACCATTTCTGTCACTTTTCCTGTGACTTTTTTTAAAAAATCCCCTCTCCAAGTATTTTCATGGCTACTTTTTCCAAAGCTACTTTCACTGGTTCCCAGACCGCATGAATTTAAGCGAGCTACCGGGCTGGCATCTCGGTCCCACCCTTTCACTGTCAAAATGGTTAAATGTAACCATCTCTTCTACTCAGTTTCTTCTCTCGCACATCCTGTCTGTGGAACTCCCTTCCCCTTACTTGCTTCTCCGATGACTATAATCTTCAAATATCCAAGTCTAATGTCAATTGACATCTGATACCTGAGCTTGTTCCCCCGTCCTTCTCTGTATCTTTTCCGCAAACACGCTTCTTTACTCTTATTTTCAATCCTCTGTAACCCCTTGTGTGCTAGTGGCACTCCCACCTTGCTTGGGGTGAATTGCTTTAAAAAAAAAAATTGTTCTAATGAGCTTTCCTATTTGGGACCTAGATTTTATGGATTTAAACTACTGGAGTAATTGATAGCAGCTCGGATTGAGGAATCGTAGAGCTGAGTTTGAATTCCAGTCAAACACATTACATTCACTTACATGCTAATGCCCTTGGGAAAGGTAGGAATCCTTTTCTTCTCCCCTTGGCTATGTGCAAATAGCAGAACAGAGTGGGTTCTATAGCCTTGGATGACAACTGGTCTACCACAGAAAGAAATGGCAACCTACTGCCTTGTCAGTCATGTGTTGAAAGATACATAATCACCTAAGTGTGTATCACATATGGCACATAACTGACTGAATGTTTCTTGCACACTGTGGTACATATAAAAAATAAATAAGATAGAAACAAAGTTCATGAAATAAGCTTTTATTTGGTATGCATTATGTTTTTATGAAGATATTGAATGAAATAACACGGCAAGTTGAATATATGCCTTTTTAGTGTTTAGTTAAGAAGAATTTCATCAGCTGAGTGCTGAGATAAACATGCTCTGTTTACTGGCAGCGACAGGAGCCTTTCTGCTCTTGGCTAGTATGTGATTGCCATACAAACAAAATCGGATGAGTAATTAATGTAAACAATATGTGGTGCTAGTATGTGAGGGACGCATGGTGAATTGTAAGCCAGAAAATACGGAATGTCCCATAGAAAAATTCCCAAACCTAAGTCTATCCAGAGTTGTCAGCACCTCATAAAAATAACGGTAAATTTGCTGTTTAATCCCTGCACACCAATTATAATTAAAATTTCCATTTCAATGTAAATTTGCATGCTTATTTCGACAATTACAGTACAAGTTTATGGAAATTTAGGAATTCAGATTCATTCGCGTCATGGCTACAGCAGGGCAAACATTACTGGCGTTGTTTACATATGTTTGCCTCGATAATCATGCGTGGAAGCTTCATTTGCCTTGATAATTGCAAATGCCAACTTTGCACGAAATTTAAAAAGAGCATGATTATTTACAAAATAAAAAAAAGGTTCAAAAATTTTTATTAAGTTTTAAATGTAAATTAAAATTTGTTTTAGGATTTAAACAATTATTCACTATAAAAAGTTCACTAAAAAAAAAAAAAAACAACAGTTGTCATTGCTTTTCTAAATAACTTTTTAAAAAATTCAATAAAAGCTTGACTTTCAAAAGTGTCTAAAGACTTTTCGCAGTAATTGAGAGGAAAGAAGATCAGTAAAAAGGCAGTTAACTAAGTAATCTTCCGCACATGATTACTAGAGGCAAATGTATGTAAACAACGCCAGTAATGGCGGACGGACCCGACGCGAATGAGGTCAAATTTTTATTGTCAATAACTCCAAAGCGGTAGATTTTTGCAAACTTTTAATGTTATTTTCGAATTACGCATGTAAATTTACACCTAAATGGGAATTTTCATTAAAATTAAGAGCCGGGCTTACACTACAAATCACCCCCCCCCCCCGCCGCCATTAGAAACAAAGAAAACAAAAAAAAAAAAAAAATAAGGCTGAAAAACTGTTTTTTGGTTTTTTTTTGGTTTTTTTTCTTAAAGAAATTAAATGTCCTGGAGAGCAAGTATTAAGAATACTCGATTTTTCAAATACATTTTTTTTTTCGAAATATATATGAGTATTCAATACTCAATTTCGAAAAAAATTGACATTGATTCCCATTCGTCCGGATTCTTGTCGGTTCCTTTTTCTGAGAAAACACTTTTTTAAATGAAGCCAGCTATTCTCTGTTATTGTTTATTAAGTGTGTGTGTGTGTGTGTGTGTGAACCATATTCTTTTAATTTTTTTTTTTAAATCATTGTTCACTTTTTTGTCTGGACCTCCGGTTTTGTTTTGTTTTGTTTTTCAATGATAGCAACAAACAACCTACAAAATCCGAAACAGAAGCAAGTATTAGTTAGTCACTTTAAAAAAAATCGTCATTTTTTTAGCCTATTACTTTAATTTTTGAGCATGCAAATTATGTCCACTGTTTTACGCCGCCACCCATTCTAGATTTTTTCACAGAATGAGATAGATGAACAGAATGAAATCGATAGATTTTATAAACAGAATGAGATGTAGATAAAATAGAATGAAATAGGAACAGAAAGAGATATGAACAGAGAGAGATTATAAATTTTTAATCTTAGATGTCATGAGAGAAAAAGAAAAAAAATAACTAAAAAATACATATTAAAAAAAGAACATACATCCATGTGTATAATCTTAAAAATTTAATTTTCACATGATGCACTCTCCGACTAAAAAGCGTTCCTACAGACATTTTTTTTTAGTGTTACTATTGCTTTTTAACCTTTACAGAAGTTTTCCACAAAGCCATAATTAAATTCAGATTTACTAGGATACAAAGTTATAAAATTGCGTAAGAAAAGACCTCCAACAAAAGAATAAAACCATGAGCAATATTTTAGCAAAAAGTGACAATCAACATTTACAAATTGGCACATTTTTTTTTTTCAAAAGTCCAAGAATTTAATTTGAAAACAGTTGAATTTGCATATTCTGGCTTGGCTTGGATAAAATTGCAAGTACATCTCCATTAAGAGCAAAAACCTTTTTAGGTTGTGAAATACCATTAAGTGGTATATCAACAAAATTTCCTGTGTGTCGAATTCTATGAATGTTGTTTGCATTTTTGTCTGCAATGTATATAAAATTCCTGCTTACTGCAATATCTGCGATAGAACAAAGTTTGTTATCTGAACCTCCATCATAACAAAAGGCCATATCACCCTTCTGATCTATACAGTTCATTGCATTTAGAGAATTTATGATTAAATAACCTGAAGGTAAGACACGGAGCCTGTAATCAATACAGATGTAGAACATTACTAGTAATTTTATTACCTGGGAAATTTCATACGAAGATTCAGGACCCTTCTTCGATATTATATCAACACACATTGTCTCGTTACGGTAAAGAGAGTAGATCTTTTTATTGTCATCCGATGCCAAGCCATAGTAACGTTTCCCAAAGGTGAAGCTCTCTTTTTCAATCAAATCACGACAATTTAAAATGTGGATCTTTGATTCAAATGGTTGAGAGACTGCGAAACAGTTTTCCTGCAGTAAGCATAGACCGTAGGGTTCAGTTTTGAAAACCACATTTTTCAAACACTGTCCAGCTGTTGAAAACTTCCAGATTTTTTTAAAGCAAGCTTCGGTGATCAAGAAACATTGGTCAGGTTCATCAGGTACCATGATCATGTCATTAATACCTGTAAGCAACTTTACGTTTAAGATAATATTTTGTTTGGGTTGAAATGGACGTGGATCACTTTGTTGTACCATTTCAATAACTTCAGGATTTACAGCTGGTTCATTTTCGACCAAACTTGAAGCATCTTCTTCCGCAATTTCCATTTTTGTAGAAGTTTCACCTTTTTCCGTCGTGTTTGTTTTCAGAAGTTCATTCTTTACGTCCTTCATATCGAATGTGTCTTTTTTAGTTTGACATAATGGGCAGGTATGCTCCTTGTTAGCACCTTCGTACATTTGCAAACACTCCGAACAAAAACCATGGCCACACTCAAGAGACGTTAGTTCAACGTCGTTAGTTAAACAAATCAAGCAAGTCATTTCCGAATTATTCTTATCGAAGTAAAGTCCGTGAGAAGTCTTCTGGTAAAAATAATACGAAATTTTGCAAAAAGTGATGGAACTCTACGAAAGAGAAGTGAACTTGATCGTTACTTTAAAATATTTTCGACTTGTTTTAATAATTAAATGTCCTCAATTACGATGTTTAGTGTGTCGTAAAGAGTAAGTGAAAAAAGAATGTAGTCGATTAACTAGGTACTTCCTGATGTAAGTCACTTCTGGAAATAAAATTACTTTCAGTTAAAAAATGAAAGTAAAAAAGCGAGACGAGATTTAAAAAAAAAAAAAAAAAGAAAACAGTTTAACCCTAAAACGTGAAATTAAAGTAAATGAATAAATATAAAAATATTAAACAAAAAAAAATCGAGTTAGGTAAATTTATTTTAACACCCGAGCACTAATAATAACCCTTCAAATTTTTCTAAAATAGTCTTGTTTCCGTCCAAATGTATATGCTGAACTCAAATCGACAATTAGATTATTGGTGATGTGCAGAATTAATTAATTGTAATTGAGTGAATCAGAAGGAATTTGTGTAGGTTGCGTGACTTTCTGCATCCACAAACAAATAAACGAATTTTAAATACAATCAAAAACAAGATATATTCAATTTAGAAACCAACCAAACATTTATATACAATTAAAAGTAATATATATATACAGAATATTTTGGTATATGTTACTATGGCAAAGTGTGTGTGATATTTGAGGTTTCGGCATATCTCTTTTTGTATTTATGTTCAGTTACAGTCTTTCTAGAATTGTGTTAATATTAAAAATGTCGATGTTAAGTGTTTTTAGGAATGAGTTCTTATAGAGTGGTCTACCTTTGACTGTAATATTTCTGAATCGTTCGAATGTTGATTTTTACTTAATAATGTAGTGAATATAGTTCACTTTGGATAAGCAAAGTTGTTTTAGGTTTGCGATTTGATGTCCACAGAGTTGGTCGAGTTTAAATTGCAAGTGAGTTAGCGTTGATGTACTTTTGTGCGGTAAAGTAGTGATTTCGTGTGACGTGGAATATGTTGGCAATTTCTCTGTGGATGTTCGACTCTGACTCTTTTGGTCAGTCTCTTTCTTTTATGTTTTTGAAAGTCCAAAATCGGCTCAAAGAAGTTTTGGCGCAATTTTGTTTTGCACGTGAAACTTTCAGATTATTGTGTCGTTAACCAATGAGATTTGTTGATTCGCCTAGTACGGTTTTTTATTGGTCGAAGTTTTTCGTACGTAGGCGTAAGGTATAGACTGTTCTGTTACTAGGGGTGATAGGTAGAAAAGGACGAGTCTACAAGATATTGACGAAACCTATCTTTTTGTATGTTAACGACCCGAAAAAAATCGGGATTTTTCCTGGTCTTTCGTCAGCCATTACCGGCTTAGTGATAAGTAATTCAGTGCTGACTTTTGTTGGTGGACGTATACAATTTGGGCCTATTTACTTCCTTCACAGTAATTCCTTGTAGAAATTAGTACGCGCTTCCGTAAAGCGATTTTTTTGTACTTAATTTAAGAAGAAAGTTAACTTTCAAATATATGTAAACATCGACGAAAAAAAAAATCAAAATCAATGTTTTAAAAATGCCTAAAAAGTTCAGTTATATACAGGAATTAATTTTTCTTTTAATTCGAATTAGATTTTTTAGTCTATTATCTTTCAAACTGAACCGAAATTTAAGTTCAAAGAATTCATTTTAAAAATGATTTAAAATGCGTTTTTCCTTTTCCTTTTTTTTAGGAAATCCATGGTACTAGTAAAAAAAAAAAACACTTCCCAGATATCTAAATGTTTGCTTGTTTTTTATGTTTACAATTCATACTTCACATTTTGGACTGTTCATTTTTTTGTTTTTGACAAGTTGTGACACAAGGCCGAAAATATGGGGCACTCAGTGAGGATCGAACCCACTACTCAGTCGTAATTGATCATGCGAGACAAGTTTACTAACCGTTGATTTTTAAGCATAGGTTAGATGTGGTACAAGGCCAAAAGTGTGAGCAACTAAAGGACAAAAAATGAACAGGGTTCAAGAAGGCAGGAGATGGCGATTGACGTTGTATTTATTTTTTAAGATTTTAGTTATCAGTGAAGCAAGAGATCACAAGGGAATTCCACAGGTGGGAAATGCGAGAAAAGCACAACTAGATTAGGAGGACCGCTATTATATAACAGTTCAACACTCTTTTCTTTGTTAAATAATAAAACTTTCCTGTTTCTTAATACTTTGTTTAGCGTTTGGAAGTCATTTTTTGCTATTCCAATGTGATTTTGGTTTTCAGTGTCACATTTTCCATCCTCTGTTAAAACTAGGTATCACCAAAATGGATACTTTTTTTTCCAAAATAAAAGCAAAAAAAACTCCCTACGCAGTGTTTTAAAATATTTGCCAAAAATCAGGGACTCACTCAATTCAAACAAAATTTTCAGTACTGATTCATTACTAGCTTAAAAGCCACTTTATCTGGTAGTATTTAAGCTAGCTCATGTGGATGGCTTTTGATTGGGCTTTCATCACAATGGCTAGGGAGGAGTAGATGTGATAGGCAACAATAAACTACATAAAAAAACTCAAAATTGATCACTGCATTTAAGTATTGCATTATTATTTAAGCTTACCTTTTAAAAGTTCAACAATAATTTTTCTGCTGCCATTTAATTTAAAGACAATTTGATGTATGTAGGTCCTTACGTTCCATACAAACAATTATTTTTATTTCATGGGTGACTTCCGATGGATTTCGCAATTAGTTTCGATTATTCTCAAATTTATTTCCAACTTTCCTTCTTTTATCACACTTCTTCATGGAACTCTCTTCATGGACTTATTGTGGAATTTTCTTGTGGACTTATTCTTCAATCTGTAGCTTCTTTCCGACAGATGCAACATTGCAAGCCTTTTGCTACTCTATCGCTATCTCCATGGCAAATGTTCATATGAGCTCTATTCTTTAATTTCACCAGTTTAGGCCTTTACTGCTCCGACATACCACGTCACTTCCAAGAAGTCGAGTCATCTCATTTCTCTCATGTTCCAAATGTAAGAAGAACTTTCCTGTCAGACAGCTTTTTCCCCATTTACTGCTACTTTGTAAAACATACTCCCGCATGTGTGCTTACCTGGACACTTCAATCATGACCTTTTTAAATCGAAGGCCAATCATTATCTCTCCCCCTTATTCCTATAATCTTCACTTCCGACTTCATTCTTTTTCATTCATATCACACACCTCATTCATAATTACCATTTTAACAGTAATCCTATACCTCGAGGGACTCTCGAGCCTTGTATTGGGTGAATTGCAGTGTATAAAAAGTCAAATGCCCTAAAGAAAGGCATGGACCGATCTCTTCTCCCCCCCAAGCTATGAGTTAAATAGCAAAGTAGACTGGACTCTCTAGCCTTAAGTGTCAACCAGTCTAAGAGAAGGAAAAGTCTGAATTCAAAACCATTGGAAAAAGCAACGGGAAATCATTCTACAATCTTCGCCAAGAGAGCATGGCATCTTTTTTTTTTTACTGAATAAGTTGGTGTGTTTTAGGTTATCCCAAAACTTTAAACTACGAGTGAGATTCCAGAAGTTTTGGTCATTACTAGTCATCTAATAAGCTGACCTGCCAACATTTGTTATTCTAGATTGAAGGAGACAGCTGTTGTAACGGCCCTTTGAACACACCCTACTAGACATTGCTAGTCACAGCTGACTGGTTTGCAGAATGCAATCAGGATGTGAAGACAATTTGGAAGCTCGTTATGCAATAACGTTTTAGGTTGAGAGAACATCAAAACTGTACCTCACACTCCCTAGAGTCAATACCTTGCTCCCTGCAACTTTTGCTTGTAACCCCAAGCTGAAGGAGAATCTCAGGGGCAGTTGTTTTGAAGGTACTGATAAGATGACGGAGGTTGTGACAAGGGTCCTGGACACTTTCACTTTAGATGACTTCTATGGGGGCCTTCACGAAGTGGCTGGAGCTCTGCAATAAGATGTGCATTGAAGTCAAGTGATCCAACTTTGAAGGGGTTTGAAGTTTTGTATTTCTTCAAAATTGATAAATCCCCCCTCTCTCCCTCTCCCTCCCCCCCCTCTCTCTCTGAAAACAATCTCAAAACTTCTGGAATGTAACCAAAAATACATTGATTAAAATTATTAATACAGATACTGCAACATCTTATATAAGTACTGAGTAATATATTTGAATCATTTCGGTTGGTAAAGAAGAGGATCTTGTATACCATCAGATACAGTAATATATTATACTAAAATGAAAAATATAATTGTTACTATATTGCCATCATACTTAATTGAGCCAGGCACTTCTGTTCTCCTTCCATCATCAGTAACCAAAATCTACGATAATATATATATATATATATATATATATATATATATATGAAAATTTCTCAGAGTTAACCTGTAGAAAAGCCAATATTTATAAATATAAATGACAATAGGAAAACTGTAGTAGTTGCTGACGCGTTTTGTCCAATGTGGACTTTATATTTTCTTAAGAAAGGTGAAATAGGGAAAATATTAATCTACACCCAGGCTTTTTCCCTATTTCACCTTTCTTATGAAAATTTCTACTCTCCCAAACAAACGTACACAACAATATCGTAAAATCCGTCAACACAGCAATAATAACAATATCTCCACACGTGACAGTAATTGACGTAATTTTCAGTTAACAGTATGAAAATAGCATTCTTTAAATTCTTCCAGTTGCTAAGGACATTTTGTTTTTGTTATTATTAGTTACTTTGTTTAAATAAATTTTAAAAATTAGAAGATCAGCCGATCGGGTGACCTTTAAGTAGCTCCTGCGGAGGGCTCTTGATTGAGCCATCATCACAATAGGTAGGGAGGAGTAGATGCAATAGGCAACAATAAACTATAGAAAACTCAAAATTGATCGCTGCATTTAAATATTAATATTTAAGCTTACCTTTTAAATGTTCAACAATAATTCTTCCGTCACCACTTAATTTAAAAACAATTTGATGTACGTAGATCCTTACTTTCCATACAAACAATTATTTCATGGGTGAATTTCGCTGGATTTTGCAATTAATTTTGATTATTCCAAAATTTATTTCAGAGTTAGAAAAATTGTTATTATACAAAAAAATTGTCACAAAAAATCACGTAAAAAAATCCCCGAAATCAATCGCAGTAATGGAACTTAGGAATCCAAAATTTCAGGATTGCGGGTCTGGAATGTTTTGAATTTGCTTATGGAGTCGGCTTGATTCCAAAATGGTGTGATATGTTGGGCTACGGCCTCTAGGAGTAAAGTGAAAAAAGTGTGACACAGTGACACAGTGACATTCACATTTATTATATAGAAGATAAAGCAATTGAAAGTTAGAGAGTTGTGTCCCTTTAATTGAAAAAGTGTGACGCAGACATTTTCGTATGTATTATATATATGTGTATGTGTGTGTGTGTGTGTGTGTGTGTGTGTGTGTGTGTTGGAGGGGGAAGCTGTGAATATTTAGAGCATTGTTAACAAAATGTTGTTCTTTTTGCATTGTTATATCATTTGAACATTGACTATAGTCTTTTCTTCTACGTGTTTTTTTCCTTCAAAACCTCTTAAAGATCAAATTAATTGAAATATTCTTCTTGTATTGTTTCTCTCTTTCTCTAATGCATTCTCTTCTTTTTTTTCCTTCTCCCATTGGTGGTACGCAGGTTCATTCGGTGTTGACTTTGATCTGAGCATTAACGCCTTCTACGATGCCCTGTTGATATACACGAGCGATGAAAACACCCCAAAGCTTCTCAAAGATATTCGTCTTGTTATCAATGACCGCGACAGTGTCACCTTTGCCATTATCATTCTTAACCAGTTAAACTCTATGGACTCAAAACGAGTGACGGAAGCTGCCCTTGAGCGTTACAAGTACTCGTACAAAAAACAGACAAAGAAAGTGAGACCGACAAAAAAATCGTCTTCCGAGACAAAGTGTTCAGATACAAAAGCTAAAAAGTCAAACTTTGAGAAAGATTCACAGTTGGAGCCACCGGAAGCAGCCGAGGCTAACAAAGTGATGGCTTTGAGCTCTCCAAGACGAAGTCCTTCTTACACTCAGGCGATGTGCCAGCTAGAAAATGGCTGTCTGGCGAAAAACGAAACAAAAACGGGTTGCAACCAAAAGTCGAACTCTTTGAACTTCCGCAAAAAAGGCGAGTACAAAATCGACGAGGAAAGTCCCGACGGGATTACTTCTTGCCTATCAGCCCTAATCCACCAAACGAAGACGACGCTGGGTGCCATCCGCGAGACGAACCTGGATCGTAAGAGGTCAAGCTCTGTGGGTTCAATTGTGCGAAACCGAATCCAATCAAGTGTTGTTGGTGGAAGTGATATGGACGTGCGTGTGGGGGCAAGGCTGGCTAGATCCAGCTCGTGTCAACTCGAGAAGGAAGGGAAAAACAATGGGATCTCCTCCTCCGATGTCGGAAAGGGATCCAAAGACGCGGCTAAAGGATCTAAGTCCGCATCCAGCTCTGCCTCAGGGACACCGTCAAAGAGTCAACAGGCCACGTCCGTGAAACAAGCACTACTGAGCACCACTCAAAAGGTCCATTCTACAGACTCATCGACTCCAAGATCCGGGTTCCAGCCACCAAAAGACATGGGCGGAGGCACCAGCAGCAGTGGTGGGCAGGAGAAGGAGTCGAAAAGCGGGAGCCTGCGCAGTGAGAAGAACAAGAAGGAGAGCGAGAAGACATTGCGGAAGGAAGGCGAAAGGCTGAAGAAGGACGGCGAGAAAAGCAAGAGTGAAAATGAAAAGGGCAAGAAAGATGTCGACTACGATATGCGAGCGACCAATCACATTGCCGCTCTGTTTGAAATGGAGCGGGAGGTGTGTACTGTTTGCAAGGAGAAGATGGTGCAGAAGGAGGAGCTGTGCTGCGGCCACAGCCTATGCAAGCGATGTTACCGGGAGATCACAAAGAGGAAACCTATCTGTCCGATCTGTGGTACTGTTTACGCACCCCTCACTGGAGATCAGCCGAAGAACGGTAAGATGAGTGTCACTCTGGAGCATAAACTAAAACTCCCTGGTTACGAGACCGCGAATGGGACAATCGTTATCAACTACACAATACCGGATGGAATCCAAGAGGTAAGGTTCATTAACTTATTATCTATAACATTTCTACTTGTTTCTATGTATGATCACTAAGTTTTATTACCTAGGATCAAAGTGTAGTATCTGCTTGATCCTTAACCAGTACAAGCTTGAATCTGCTCTTCTCTCGCATCGAAAATGTATACCATTCTGTTTGTATGTATGACCATTTGGCTTTTTTTTTATTATCTAGGATCAAAGCGTAGTATCTGTCCAATCCCCAATCCTTCCAAACTAGAATTAATTAGATATTTTTGATAGAAAATATACGCTTTTTTTTGTTCGTTTCTATGCATGGCCGATATATTTTATTATCAAGAATCAGAGTCTAGTATCCGTCCAATCCCTGAACATCCCGAATTACAAAATCAATTATGCTTTCTGATCAAAAATATATATGATTTCTGTTTGTGTTTATCGACTTTATTCTTCAAAAAATAAATTACATTTACATTTTATTAAATTATAATATTCACCATTACTTGCAATGACTTGTTGCCACTTATCAGCCAGCTCTTCGATACCCTTTGAACGAAATTTCGCGGGTTTTGACGAGAAAAAGTTTTTCGATAAACTCTTGAATCTGGTTTTCATTAGAGAAACTTTTCCTCATCAAAGCGTTTTGCCGCGATCGGAAAACGTAATAATCGGTTGGTGGAAGGTCAGGTGAGTATGATGGCTGAAGTAGAACAGACCAACCGAGTTCCGAACATTTGTTTCCTGTGTTTTATTTTTACTGCATACATTCTCGCGTTGTCATAGAGAACAACAACAGAACGATTTTTTGTTCCAATCTTTATAGACACATTGCAACTCTCGCACGTATAAATGTGCATTTAGTGTTTCATTGCATTTTAATAACTATAAATGAATAATACACCAACAAGACCATCACACGCACAACACTACCTTTCTTCCAGGGAGTTCAGCTTTTGGGGTCGGTTGTAGGTATATATTGGCTTTTACGTTGAACATTGTCGTATGTAACTCATTTTCGTTCACCTGTGATCACTATGTCTGGGCGACTTGTGGAAGGTCGGATGGCACATTGTCAACAATAAGGATAAGGACAATAGTCAGAATATAAATAGTGTAAATAGCCATATTAATTTAATTGCGAAGCACAGTTCTCAGGAAAATCACTTCCTACAAAAACGACATATGTGCCACCACATGGGCAACTGGATCATTATATCTCACACTGTGCCGATGTCAATGCCCAATCATCAGCATCGTTTAAACTGACGTAGGGATCTAGTTGCCTGTACGTAATCCAATTGCAGATAAACATTATAACGTAATTTCTGCACTTAGCTATGTAGCAGGAAAGCAGGGATTCTATAGCACGTACACCGGAATCACCCTCGCAATGAATTCTGGTTCTGTATGCACCGACGTGAACTACGCTGAATGCACAAAATTGTTTCTGCCGATTAAACAAGAACTCGCCCTTTTTTTTTTACGTTCTTGCCGAGCCATAGAATTTGCATATTGATCACGCTGCCAGCCTCGATCTGGCTCATTGACGCATGCGCCTCGTCATTCCAGTGCCGGTGCTCGAACAGTCTGCCTCGCTAGCAATTTGCTTGCACATATAGGCTACGCTACTCTAGCCCTCTTGGACCTACGAGATAATTCTCCACAAGCTATAAACGCTGTAAGTTGCTCTCCACAGACTACAAAGAATAAGTCGTGGAGATCCATGATCACTCACGTCCTTAATGAACAGGGCACATAAAAGAATAAAATATCCATATTGAAGCCTTCTGTATCAAGTAGACTTTTCCGGAGTTGAGTTGCGTGCCTCATGTCTAGCAGGCTTTGAATTCAGAACTGTCGTTTTCCGAGACTAGTTATCAACTAAGACCAAATAACCTTGTCTACCTTGCTATGTAAACAATTTTATGTTATATAGACTATCCTCTGGAGCTGGGGAGGCCAACATGCCGCTCTTTGACCTTTAATATGCGACCTTTGACCTTTAATATGCGGCTCGTGGAAATATACTGGCTGATCTCCTTTTTTCATCAGTTAATATAAAAGATAGATAAGAAAAATTTACAGGTTTATTATCATTTAATGGGTATGAATTGAAACCCCATTGGTTTAAAACGTACGTTTAATGTTCATGGTTAGTAAAAATATTTAAAAATTTAAATCCTAATTTTAATGCTAGATTTTTCTTTACTGCTGGGGGAAGGAATGATGAAGGATTAAAGATATTTCTGGTCAGCAAACATTACAGAGGAATGTCAGAAAACTGAGGTCATGGGTAAGGAGATTAATGGGATTAAGGGGATTAAGGATGTACATTAATGCAGTGTAACACAAAACGTTGAACTGTGCAGACCCCATTGATACATTTCGGATACAAGTTTTGATTTTGTCAAGATTTGGTATGTATATATGTACTTTGTGATTCCTGAAACCGATACAAATTAACACTTTCAAAAATTGCATGCATGAAGAAATATTACATACATGCATTTCTTAAAATTTATATAAAAATTTTGTAAAAAAAAAATGTGTATGTAACAAAAACGTATGTGTAAATTTTGTTGATGCTTACGGCTCTCAAATATCTGAACTTTATTGCATGTGTCTCTTGCTTTAAACAAGTTTGGCCACCCACGCTCTGGAGCATAGGACGACATCATCACAACGTTTAATTTACATATGTGAAGAACCAGATTATGACCTTTAGGGATCCTAGGCTAATGAAATTATGCCCTCTCTTGAGATGAAGCCACTCTCTAATTCACCCCCACCCCCGTCTTGAATTTTTTTCACTCGATATATTTTAGCAACATTTACATGGCTTGAAATAAACTTATTGAAAATACTTTAAATAAACTAGAATAGCTATCTTTTGTTTGCCAATAACAATATTCTTTAAGAAATATCACTATTTTACTATTTATTGCAAACTGAATTAACACATATTTCAACACAACCGTAGTAAAAAGAACAGATTTTTATAACTAACATTATAACAATAAAAAAATCAAAAGTCATGAGTTTTTCATATTGATATCATTTCAGTTTATGAAACTATTTAGAAGTTATAACATCTAGAAAATTAAAATCATTGCTTTATAAAAGCTTGAGAGACCCAAGACTGCAGCCTATATTAGCCTAAAGGATAATCCGGTCTTGGACATTAGACTGCAGCCTATACTAGCCTAATAGATAATCCGGCCCTAGGCTGCAACCTCTACTAGCCTAAAGGTTAATCCGGCCCTGGGCTGCAACCTATACTAGCCGAAGGGATAATCTGGCCTGAGCTGCAGCTTATACTAGCCTAAAGGATAATCCGGTCCTGGGCCCTAGGCTGCAACTTATACTAGTCAAAAGGATAATCCGGCTCTGATCTGCAACCTATACTAGCCTGAAGGATAACCTGACACTGAGCCTGAGCTTGCAGCCTATACCAGCCTAATCCCATTAACCCCTAGCTGGGAAGAGAAAAGATGGATTCATGCCTTTCCAAGAGTATTTATGCAAGGCACAATCTCATCGGCCTCGGATGAATTCTGAACTCGACACACTAATCCTTTCGGTGCTGATAATCGCTACACGGCACACACATCTTCTCCTCCCAGCTATGGGTAAATAGTAGAACAAACCGGGTTCTATAGCCTTGGATGGTAACTGGTCTACCACAGAAAGACACACATCCTATGAGACACAGGGTTTCGCAGGCGGGTATATGACCCCGCAGAAATAATTTATGACCCCCCAGTTTTGTCCCCCCGTCAGTAATTTTCTAATAAATTGTCGGGAAATTTGTGAGTAGGAAAAATAGCAATGTTTTCAGCTTTCATGTGTTTCAGTTGCTACAATCTTGGTTACTAACAAGAGACATCGTTGTTACATTTTATCGGATGATATGATGTTTTAACTCTGCATCATTAATAACAACAAAGCGAAATACGAAGCCAAAAGTGCAACAATTTCAGTCTTGCCTGTGTATCAATTCGCTGAGATACAATTTTCCATTGAGTGAGCGATATACTTTTGAATATATCTACTAGTGTTGGAACGATTAATCGGAATCGAGAATCGGAAAAATCGGAACTTTTTGGGGTATCGGAATTGGAAAAATTTGTGCCTATTTTCCGATTCCAAAAACGATTCTTTTAAATTTTTAACTTAATTTTCCATTATTGGTACTAATGATAAATATTTATTGTTTTTAAATTATCACTAAAACTAAAATCATAATAACATCAAAATACGATGTAAATTTATTATACTTGTACAAAGAAAAAAATAAACTTTGCATAAATTCTCTAGGTAACCTTTAAAAGAATGTAGTTGATTTACAATGTTCCGAAAAATGCTTAAAAATTAAATAGTACATTTTTGTCAAGAAAAATACTTTCAAACATCATTGATAATTAAATGGCACCCAGAAAATGATGCAATGGAAAATTAGACACCGGAAAATTAACAACAGAAAATTACGTCAACCATGAGCCAATCGAGACTGTCGGATCTGGCTGTGCTGTCCATTGAAAATGAGCTTACAAGACAAACAGATTTTGACGATGTCATTGACCAGTTTGCCACAATGAAAACAAGAAAACATTCATTCTAAGACCATAGTATCGAATGTCATTATTTTGTGTATTGCCGTGTTTTGTATTTAGTTGTTCTGAAAGTGAACAGTTGCATTTTATTAAAAATCTTTTGATTTGAACTGATTATTTTGTGGTATTGGATTTTGTCTTGGATCATACATGTAAACAGTAACGTACCGGTCAGTAGAGTAAAGTAGAGGTAGAGTATGTATGAAAATTTAGCTACAGCTAACCATTCACCATACGGTGAATCGGGGTCATTGGGGTGACATTTGAGTGGACCGCCCCGGGTGACGTTTACTCTAGCTACGCCACTGGTGAATGTAAAGAGTTTGTATTTTGGTGAATGTTCGTACGTAGGTGTATGTGTGTATAATGTTTATGGCGTCTCCCACAAATGGGAAGCAAAAAATCGCCGAGTATTTATAGTGTAGGGAGAGCGACCCCTTGAACAATTTGGACAATTAAGGAGGAGTTAACTCTGACAAGCGAATGTCAGAACGATTCTCGATAAATGTTTTTATCGTGCGGAAACCCTCGACTAAAAGAAAACACAAATTTAGATTTTATGACTTCCTTAACGGCTTAGAGAAGAACAAACCTCAAGAGAAAGGAAAAGAAAATTTACACAAAGTTGAAGCAATTGATGATTTTGTTTGTGGTAGTTGCTTTTATAGTCAATATGATCAAATGATTTTTAAGGTTGAGAAAATCAGTTTCTTTCCATTAAACTTAAATTACTTTTTGCACAAGCTAACACATATGAGGAACCCTATAAACATCGATCAAATTACTTCTACTGTAGATGTCAGACAAACAAGTACCAGTAAGCATGACCCCAAACCAAACGACGAAACTCTTAAAATATGGTTAGAATGATGGGAGGGATAAAAGATAAATTAATTTTATTAAATATGCGTATCGTGTGCAAGATAAACTCAATAAATGAATATATATATATATATATATATATATATATATATATATATATATATATATATATATATATATAGTGCTGTTCGATAAAAGTGACTCACCTGACTTTTTTTACTAAAAATATTTTTTGTCTATTGTTTTTGGGGTTAAAACAATTTTTAATCTTACTAATATAAATACCACTTCCCGACGACCTAGGAAAAAAGTTTATTCACCCTAAGGTATTCTATTCATAATTATAAACTTGGATATAAATGAGATTCAGGAAAAAAAAAAAACTCTGTGCAAAAAAAGTGACTCAGATATCGCATTCTAATGGTTAAACTGGTAAATTTAAAGAGCTTTTGACAAAATACTGAAAACTGTTTTACAATACACTCAGAACAATATTCTAGAGAATTCTAGAACAGCTTAAATTAAATCTAGACTATTCCAGAATATTCCAGAAACCCTCATCTCTATCTATAAAAGGCAGGATGTGTGTGTGCGTGTGTAACGAATGCACGGCCGCAATTTTCGACGGATTTGCACCAAAATTTACATGCACATGCTCCAGGTTAGTGGAAAGGCCAAGACCGACTTTGTATTTCCCAACTCCCATCGACAGTGGAAATAATCGATTTTTTCATGCTTCTACGGCAGTTTTCATGTAGTTATGGACATTTTGTACTGGCCAGCGTGAGAGCCTATAGCTGGCTACCACGAATAGGCAGAAACATTCTATTGGCCAGCGTGAGAGCCAACAGACAGGGGCGGTAGCGTGTTCATTTTTATTAACTATTGTTGTATCAATTATGAGTTACGTTCGAAAAAGAGGTTAAGTTTAAGGAGAGTATGGGTGTATTTTTCAACGAATTCTGACATCCATTAAATGCATGTCATCTGTTTTTTTTAATAACATTTACTTGATTTAAAAAAAATATAGTCTATTAGTAATTAAGACTAAAATTATTTTAAAATTGTAGTTAAATATAACCCGATCACCCCTTTTAGAAAGAACCTTTAAGTATACAAGTACGAAAAAAATGCTGAAAAACTTTTTTGTCGTTAATAAAAAAAATAAAAAAAAACAGACGACATGCGTTTAAAAAATACACCCCTACCCTCCCTAAACTTAACCTCTTTTTCGAACGTAACTCATAATTGATACAACAATAGTTAATAAAAATGAATACGCTACCGCCCCTGTCTCAATGATTGGATTTCTCCGTATCCTTTGAAACAGGATATTATGGAAACAGTACATATGTAATTATACATGTATATACATACACACAAATATTTTTATGCATGTATACTGTATATACACCGTATGTATTAACTCGCAAACAAATTCATACTCACAGAGACACACTAATAAAAAAATTCACTGTTAATAACTTATTCTTGAATTGCCACTTTAAAAATAAAAATTGCCCCTCTTTGGAACCACGCCTCTAATGTGATGTGCATAAGTGATGTATCGAATATGATAAAGTTACTGTTAATATCGGTTATCTTCCTTCTTTCTCCGTTTTTTTTTTTTTTTTTTTTTTTTACCAGGCCTGTCATCCAAACCCTGGGAAGCGATATCATGGCACATGTCGTACAGCGTATTTACCAAACAACCGCGACGGAAATGAAGTACTCAAACTTTTACAAAGGGCATTTGAATCGCGCCTTACATTTACAGTAGGACAATCGCAAACAACTGGCCGGAAGAATGTTGTTACATGGACAGATATCAACCATAAAACAAGTCCGTGTGGTGGACCAGCAAAGTAAGTTGCTTGTTTGTTCTTTGGGGGGTGGGGGTCGTTTTTGTATTTTTTATTTTTTTTAGTACAGTACTTCCTCGTTTAACCAGACTTCGATTATCCATATCTCGATTATCCAGGCTTCGATTATCCAGACATGAAATGAAGAGAAAAATCGAAATCCTTCTAAGATTTTTCAGTTATTCGAACTAAAAACCGATTCCAATATTTCATCTCAACAAGCTTTTTGAGAATTTAGAAAACTATACTCAACGTCTGATTAAAACGCTGATAAAATCAGTTCAATTAATTCTTGTTAATTTCCTCGTTATTTTCATACAAAGAACATACATTTGAATTTTCACAGTCTGGTCGCATCAGAGATAATGACTTATGCGGCTCTTAGGGGTAATTTGCTGTTTAATACCCGTGCTCAATTTTTAATAAAAATTTCCCGATTCTGCTTAATTCGAAAATAACAAAGAAATTTTACCGTTTTGGAGTTATCGACAATAAAAGTTTGGACTCATTCGCGTTGGGTCCGTCCACCATTACTGGCGTTGTTTGCATACATTTGACTCGGAAATAGCCGTGCGCGAAAGCTGACTTAGTTAATGGTCTTTTTTAATGATCTTACTCATCTCATTTACTGCGCAGAATCCAAAGAAGTCGTCAGACACTTGTGAAAGTGAAGCTTGTATTGAATTTTTATTTGGTAAATTTAAGTTATTTAGAACAGCAATGACAAGTTTTGTCTTTTTTTTTTTTTTTTATAGTAAAGCTTTTTATAGTAAAGCTTTTTTGTTTTTTATAGTGAATGTTTTTTGTTTTTTATAGTAAAGCTTTTTATAGCGAAGCACTTTTTTTTATAGTGAAGCTTTTTTGTTTTTTTTTATAGCAAAAGCTTTTTATAGGGAATCTTTTTTCTTTTTATAGTGAAGCATTTTTGTTTTTTATAGTGAAGCTTTTTTGTTTTTTTATAGTAAAGCTTTTTATAGTGAAGCTGTAATAATAATGAATTCTTGATTAAATAATAATAAAATAAATAACAAAACAAATTAAATAATTAAACAAATAATAATCAGGCTCTTTTTAAATTTCGCGCATTAATCAAGACAAGTGAAGCTTCAAAGCATGATTACTCCAAAATGTATGTAAACAACGCCAGTAATGGCTGCCGTGCTGTAGCCGCGAAGCGAATGAGTCCGAAATTTTATTGTCGATACCTCCAAAACAGCAGATGTTAGCAAAATTTCTTTGTTATTTTCAAATTAAGCATGTAAATTTACAACTAAATGTAACTATTTGGAAAAATTTTATTAGAAACTGAGTGTGGGGCTTAAACTGTAAATTACCTGCTCTCAGATACATGTATGTAAACATGCCTTACTGAGAAATGAAATGTCTTTTCGTTTGTCCAGCATGTATCAAAGACATTTAACACCTGTTTTCTGAGAGAACATGACTCCATTGATAATGCTGTACTTCTGATCGCTGCGATGATAGAAAAATTTCATTGAGCAATTTGCAGCATTAAATACCAATTAACTTTGTTTGAAATGGTTATTTGATAATATAAATGTTAAATTTCTTTCAAAAAATGACCTTAGTTTCATAATTCTTTTTTGATTATTTAGACATTCAATTATTTGGAATTTTAAATTGTTTCAACTCCTGCCCCAAGATGCCCTGATAATTGAGAAAGTAGACCCTACTGTATAGGGATTACCAACAACTGGCCTGCTAAGATGCGCACTAGGCGGCACTGTTCAGAACTATAAAAGAGTGATTAAGATAAAACCCTTTCTCTGTGAAATGCAGCAACATCAACACATGCCTTGTCCCCGCTGGGAAAAAATATATCTTCCCGGGCGGTCGAATAATAAAATTCAAACCTAACCACATGGTGCATTATATACACATACATATTTTCTAACAACAATACCTTAAATAGTTTCCTTAATTTTCAGTTATCTGTGTACACACAAATATATTATCTCTCCTTTTGTATTGTCATTCTTTATAAAAAAAAAAAAAAATGTATGTAAAATTCCTCTGCGTGTTAAAAATTTTTCCTTCTGAAAATGTTGAATCCAAAGTTTTCACCTCAGCTTCATCCCAATACAACTGTAACATTCTTCTATCTCTTTATTCACAATATATACTCGAGTATAAGCTAATTTCACGTATAGTGCAACCCCTGAAATTTTTGCGTTATTTTTAACCCCTCCATAAAAAATTACTTGTGTATAATGGCGGTTCGATGAATGATGAGTGAATGTGACAGTTTTCACGAAAATTAATTTTTCTTATAATTTGGATTAGCTTAGACTATTATCTTTTAAATAATATCGAAAATTATGTTCAAAGGAGGCATTTGATTTTGAGAATTAAAATTTAAAATGCGTTTACTTAGGTTTTTTTTTTTAAAAAAAACGCATCCATTTTTTTTGTTTGATGATACTGTAGTAATTATCATCACCATCATACATACAAATCATGCAACAAGCATTCATTGGTTAATCTCCTCAAAACTAGCTCGTTGATTGGTCAATTCCAACCAATCAGATATACTGCTTGCAAGGAATGAAATGAAAAATGAATTTTTAGACGAATGTTCCTTACACCAATATTCCTTATATCAGTTGTCAGAGTTAGCTCCTCCTTAATTCCCAAATTGTCACTAGGGGTCATTCTCCCTATACTATAAATACTGGGTGACTTCTCACCTCGTTCTCTTTTACATTTCTTCATTTCAGCGACTACAATGTAAGCTCTCTTAGAAGACCCGCGTCTTCCCATTTGCGGGAGACGCCATGAACATTATACACACATACACATATGTACGAACATTCCCCAAAGTACGAACATTCACCAAAATACAAACATTCACCAAAGAACAGACACCAATAACATTTGACAATAACATTTGTATGTGTGTGTACACATACAAATGTTATTGTCCATTGTAAAATTATTTTGTTTAATACATATATTTGTTTATATATAGATATATCGGTTTTGTTTGTCTTTATCTTCAGTTGGACTTAATTCAAGTCCGGCCATTTTCTTTTAGTTGGACCTTTTAATATTCTACCAAGAGTTACACATGTGTTTCTAGTACAACAACTCACAAATACACACGGTCCTCTACACAGTGTTCCTGTATCCCTAGTTAGTTACCCAACTACTGCCAATAATCTAAAAAGTTCTTTTCTAGTTGTTAATATTCGTTTTCATTTATATATACAATAAAACTACTATTTATTTATTTTTTAGCTGTGGTTATCCAGATGCTACTGACATTTTGCTA